>CATIWQ010084045.1:0-27347 GCA_949673415.1 Euphorbia schlechtendalii | reverse complement strand
AATCGAAACACCACACCAATAACTTGCATAAAAAATAAAAGAAAAAAAGATACATGGAAATTTGGTTCTTACATCTCTATAGGACCAAATCTCCCCATGTTTTATGTAGAGAGCCTTGGAAGCTTGTCCCTCAAATAATACGACCTTGCCCTCCTCACCTTCCTGTGGCTCACTACTTTTATTTCTTTTATATTTAGGGAGTAGCTGCAATATTAAAATACAAGATTAAGATGATACATGAAAACTTAATCACTATAAGAAGGAAACTAAAAAAGAAAGTTCATAGGTTACGACACAAATATAGCAATGTTAAAGCTTGTCCCTCAATTTTGCTTTGAAATTTAAATCCCTTTGTAGATCATTGAAAGCCTAAGCCTATTTTCTGGAACTTCCTGTTCAATAAGCACACAAATCAATTTCCAAAAGCACTAATTTATACTAGAGAACCAAACAAACACAAAAAAAAGCAAAAAGAGAATTGCCAATTTAATCTGTAGCACATCTCAGGTCCTGATATCTAGAATTGGCTTTTCCTTCTTTTATGCTTCCACAGTGGCTCAGGCCACTAAAAGGGACAGTAGATTTAAAACTCAATTTAAGCGTAGGAATGCAAAAATTTTGACATAACCCCTGAAGCTAAACACATGAGAGTAGAACATAAATCATCTTATCATGAAATATAGACATAAATCCTTTTTTCTTAGATTTCCTTCTTTTTTGTAGAAAACATGCAAATTAAATAAGAGAAAAAAGATCCATGAACCATTTAATGTGATACCTGGAAGAATTGATTCCAGATGCTGGTTGTTCCAAGGCTCAGAGGATGTTCTCCTTTAGGTATTTCTGACCTCGAAAGCATACCTCTGTTTTCACAATCTGAGTCATCATTCTCAAAGATAGTTGACTTTTTCAGCCTCCTTGTGATTTCTGACTAACTAGCCACAAAAATAATCAGATATTGCGAACTATTCAAAGGATATGTACAAATATTCGAGAACAAATCTCAGTTATCATTTCTTTGACAAAAATAACTAACTTGCTAAATGACACCTATACGGCCATGCATCATACAATTATACAACAAAATGGCTAGCTTGTATTTTAGTTATCTTCAGAGGGCTTCAAGAATTATTGGTTAATACGTCAGTCAAACAGCATCAAAATCACAAAAATGGAAATAAACGTTGGTGCAGGAATAGTTTCAACTGTCAACAGCTTACTTTAATAAGTGGTGTTAATAGTTAACAAAAGTATTATTCTACTTAATTCATCAACTGCCAGTTTGATAATAATTAGCATCTTGATTGATGCACTAACACAAATTATGAAGATATACCAATTTCCATTGATAAAAACACAAGGAATGGGATGGGAATACAAGGATAATAAAGTAAAGTAATACAATAAAAAAAGGCATGCAAAGCAAACATATTTCACCAGTCAATACATACAATATAAAAACAAGCCAACCATTAGTGAAATCAAACTTATACCAAATGGAATGGGAAGTCAGCCAAAATGTTTCCTTCTAGTTTTCCATCTAATGCTTTCTTGAGCTAAACATTAAATCAACTAGATTCATACTTCATACTGATCGTTTACAAATAAAAATGAAGAATATCTTCCCTCATCAAACACATCTTCAATCTAGATAATTTTTCATAAAATATTTGTTCCTATTTATAGTTTATTAATTTATTTTGTGAACAATTTCTTCAGTAAATAAACCTATTTTGTAAAGATAAAATTTACGTAGATCCTAATCAGGTCCTGTCACTTTAAAGTGTTTAAAACGTCACATTAACATGTGGCAACATATAAAGGCACTCTTACTCCATGAGTCCGCGTTACGTTACACAACTTTGAGGCTTTTACGCCCATATTTGCGCCAGAGTAACTTGATTATTAGTCATCAACAGTTGGCAATAAAGATAACACAAGTTAATCCAGATATGAAAAACTCCTAGTCAACATACCCTCTTTGCCTTCAATTCTTCAGTGATCTGAAAGCGGTTCTGATTGGAGAAGGCCACTCATCAACGGCGTCCCTTGGGAGCTTGCTATCCACAACATCATCCCCATCTACTTTCACTGCCTCCTCCCCATGCGAACCAAACTTTATCTTTTATCAAGATCATCTTCAGTTTTCCATCATTCCCAAAGAAAATCAAGTTATAAAGAGGGAAAATAATGCAATATTACTCGTTTTAGTGGACATTGTATGATTCTTAAATTTCTCAGTGTATCTTGTGTTCTTACTTTTTATATACAAACTACTTGAAAAGTATATATTAGAGATATCGTTTTTTCTCTAAACCAAAGTCCACGCAACTGACTACTGCCAGGCTGCCAGGCATTCTCAAAAGGTTAAACATCCCCAGGGACAATTACAATAAAATTTAGATGAGTATTATTGTAGAAAAGCACATAACTAGCATTGCAGGTGCACTAATTCTTTTTTTCAAGTGTTCTTATTTTTGAGATCAATATCACATTTGCGTTCAGATCATTTAAAGGCTTAGTCTTGTGCGATAACATATTGACAAGTTCTCCTTCAAGGAAAGATAAAGCAAAGTTTTTCTCATAAAAAAAAAGAGTGGCCTGGATTGGACAGCCGGGATTAAAAAAAATAGAGCTAAACTAGAATGAAGAAATTATTCAACCAAATAACATTTCACTGGAACAGCACGCACAGTAGTAAACCTATTGCATAAAAATGTAAGAAATGACTTTAATTGATAAATCTTTGTGCAATTGCTTGATCTCATTATCTAGATATAATAACAGCCTGGCAAAAGACTCGGTAATAAATCAATCGGCAAATACTTAGACAAAAATAGAATTTCTGCCTAAACTTGAAATATGCAACTACCAATACATTGAACTTCAATCTACAACGATACTTGTAGATATATGCCTTACTGGCTATTTTGCTGTAATCCTTAACATGTAGCTATTGATGTGCACATATATTGTAATCTAAAATGAGATGAAGAAGGGTCTACACCAAATAAATTAGAAATTACATGCCCGTGATTGTGTAAGCCAAAATGATTCCAGGAAAGCACCGACACTAGAGAACACTTGTTGGATGCTCTGGATATGTATAAAATTATCTATGCATTGCAATCCATGGATTCATAGAGAACATTGTCTATTTCCGTCCCGATCTAGCGAAGTTAACATTTGCCTGTAAAATTCAAGTAACTTCACGTAAACCTTTTTAGAGGATGTGAAATGTCATTAAGCTGCCATCCATAATTCAAAATTCATAGTCACCATAAAGGTCAAAGCTAAGACTTTCATTTCCTGCTCAAAGCAACATCAAGGTTACAATTTGTAAATTTATTTTGCTTGTTTTATGTTCAATCGGAACTTCAAAAAATGAAATAATATAGGAGGTTGAAAATGGAGCAGCAAAGGAAATAGGAAGGGCAGCAGTCATTGCAGTGACTAAATCTAAAGGGATGGAAGTAGCTGGCGCTGTCAATAACCATTTCGTAGGAGAAGACATTGGAAAGGTTATTAATGCAAATTATATTGTTTTGAGGGATTTGATTGTTGTTCCTATAAATTAGTTTTACTAACTCTCTGTGTTTCGAAGTAGCTACGTGACTTGGAAGAGCCACTAGAAATACCTGCGAAAGATGACCTCGCTATGGTATTAGGTTCTATATCTCAGGTGAATATATCGGAAGTCCAAATTATCGTACAATCCATATGAATAATCGTCAAATTGAAGAATGAAATTTTGAAAAGAAGTCTAAAGAAACCGGGGTAGTCATTGATTTCACTGACAGTTTATGACAATGTGAAGCAGGTTCATCATATTGTGAACATTTTAAGTTTCTTGATTTATTGCATTTAATCAAGAAACATAAAACACCACAACGCTTCTTCAAACCTCTCGGTCTAAGAAACAATATCTGGCACAAGATTTTCAACGAACATTGTAACCCCGTGAGAAATCCAATTTCACCTCAAAGCATCGCACTCAAAGTAAAAACATAGATCCAGACACCTCCACTAATCAAAAAGCTCCAAAACGGAGCGGGCCTGGCTGAACCCAGAGATTAGAGCTTAGTAATTTACAAAATCAAGGGCTACTGAAGGAATTTGAAAGTCCGTTAATTTGAGAGAAACTGGAACTTAGAGCAACGTACCTGATTCGATTAAGGAAGAAAGGAAAACATAGCAAACGATGACTTGAGAACATGAGAGTAACAATTGTGAGGTTAGGATTAGGAATCTAATATCGGTGAAGGCAAATTTTTTTCAATATTTTCAACTTCAAAACAGCTATCGAATACGCGGGAAATCCGACTTTCCCTCTTTTGTCTCGTTTTCGGATTCATTCGACATGAAATATAGGCCTAATGGGCCCTTCTAGCCCATTCAGCATATATTATTCATAGTTTCGAATTTGCACGGTGACTTAGTTTCTTTTAATTGAAAAATATAATCCATGTAAAAATCAAAATAACTGTGTAACATGTTTTGAAGGCCAATATACATGGACAAGTCTAATAATACAAAAAGCAATTTATTGAAGATAAAACACCAGACAAAAAATACACAACACAAATATACAAAACTTGCTTTTTCGCATGACAAATGTATTATTGGGCTAAACTTATTCAAAAAATCAATAGATAAACCTTGCAACCTATATAATTTTAACCTTCCAAGTGACGATTTTGCAAATCCACAATCATAAGAAATTCTTCTTGCAACATAACATCAAATCGGTCAATAGTGTAGATCTGAAACGATCGATATATTTGAATATCTATTATGAAGATCATCAAATATCTTTTCTGGATGTGGATGAAGTTCAAGCCATTTGTAAATCTGTTAAGATTGAGCTATGTAGCAACAAATCAATGTTTGAAGAAGACATTGATATTTGTAACATCGTGGATGCAAACTTTTCTTACAAGAAATACTGAAACTACAAAATAAATAATAAGGAATATAAGAAAGCAAAGGCCATTTTTTTCTTCCTTCCAACAAACAAACTTACAAACGGAGAAGACAAATATTCTTTGATGGCTATGGTTTTTTCAATGTTACGAAGAAAGCTTTACAACATCCAAGGTTTAGTTCAATTTTATCTTCTTTTTGTTTGTAATTGTGGCTTATTCTTTTTTTTTTTAAGTAAAAGTAAAAGATATTTTAACCTTCGTGAACATTGATTTGATAATGTGAAATTTAATTCAATGATTGCAGTCACAAAGTAAGTAATAAAGCTTAATCACATAAACAAATATTCTTTTACAGATACGTAAAACTGCTTTTAGTCTTTATTTTGAATTTTATATTTATCAATATTTCGAATAATTTACTTTTCAGTATACAACTTTAAAAAAAGAAAATTTCATTCGAAAAATATGTGTCACTTTATTTTTTTATACGAGTGAGTTATTATTAAATATATGAATGTATAAAAATATATAACTAAAGTAGCGTGTGTGCATGGAGTAAAAAAATGTTTAATATTCATTTTGATGTTACCTTACATTTATCACATCGATAAACTGGCATGTGGCAGTTGTGGGAAAAAATAAAAATTGTTATCCATCGTATACTAAATATTATCGTTTTAACTAATTCACAGTTTTTAAGATAACAACTAACTAAATGTATTCAATTTTCAAGACTATTAATTTATTCAATAAAAACGATTTGACCTATAATCTTCTCTTGTTATTGGAGATTAGAATATAATTATCTTGGAAGTGAACAAATTAATAAGGGGTAAGAATGGAAAACTTGGAAAAAAACATCTTGAAAATACAAAATGATAATAAAAAGCAAATAACCAAATCCCTCTAAAACGATAATATTTAGTAGACGGGGGAGTACTAGAAATGAGAAAAACAAAATAGAGCAAAAATGTAAAATCATGTAAATTAATGACATAAGAGCACGGCCGTGGAGTAGTGTCCTCACCAGCTATTAGAAAATTCCTTAAATGAGAGCTATGACTGTAAACCGAAATTTGCATTAACTCCAAAAAAAACACATTGTGTTTCATCATAATCGAAGTTATGCTCTGCTACTTAGTACATATGCATATCGTATTGTAGGATGACTGCTGCTGATGGTGGGTGTAAAGTGATATTCCGGGTTGATAGTTAAAAGGGGTTTAAAATTATTTATATGTTTAGTTATTTATATAGTACAACGTAAATATAAACATTATTTAATGTTAAATTTGTTGGTAAGTAATTAGTTAAGGATATGAGATGTTACGAGTTCAATTTCGTGTTTTCCGAAAAAATATTGTTACATTTTTTTATTTAAAATCCATTTTTACAATTATTTTATCTAATCCACTCAAATTTTCAGAAACGGGCTTGGGCAACAATGCACCTCATGCCCTGAATCATAAAAAATAATTTCATCCATGGCCTTACCTTGTCTAATCCTAAAACCAGGTTGGATTAAAATTGCATTTTGATAAGTTGAAACACTGTTTCAAATAGGAGACAAGAAATTAAAATCTTAATATTAATATCAATACGGTTGGTGTGTCTAACGGTCGCATATATTGGGACTACGAAAAGAAGCAAACCAAATAAAAATAAACATAAAGTATGGAGCAAAATTTTGAAAGAGACCTCAAAGCTACTCGATTACCAATTATGTCAGTAGTCAGCCCCCACTCCACGTGACGCCTTTTAACTGGTTCAAATACGTGCCAGTTGATTAAAAACACGTAATAATTATAGTCTGTAAACGGCCCTCAATTTTCTTTGTCGCCTACAAAATCTAACTTGCAAATATGTTATTTTTAAATTTATTTGGTAAGGTTAATAAAATTTAATGAAATTTTAATTGAATCTCTTCTATGAATAATTTAAGTTTGATTCCGATGCCATTATCATTGTTTACTGTTATGATTTGTTGATGTAGTTTGTTGTTACTGATTACTATTATGGTTATTAATTAATCCGTAATTAGTATTTGATAAAAATATGACTTATCATTGTTGTTAGATTTGTTAAATAATTAAAATGAATATGATAATTAATCAGTTATAAAATATTTAAGTTTCAAAATAAAATAAAGAAAAAGTTAAAGTTATTTAAGATAAAAAAAAATTCAAAGCTTAAAAGATTTTATAAAAAGTTTCATTTTGACGAGATTAGAAAAAAAAGAGGTTGATAACTTGTAAAAAGGAACTCCAAATAGTATATTATATACTTTATTAAATACTTACAAATCTTAATTATCGTATTTCTCTTTGAAAAAAATTTCAAGTTTTTTTTTTATGAAGTTACCAAACAAGCTCTAAATTTGTTTTTTTGTTTATTGAAATCTTGTTTGTTTCACATAAAATACTTTTTATAAAAGCAAAATATTATTCCATTAAAGAAAGTATATATTTCGAAAACCAACACGTCCACATAACTCTATTTGGTTGAATTATAAAAATATAAATAATTGTTGAATATAAAAATTATAAATATATAATATAATTATTTTTATTGGGCTAGCTCAGCATACGTAACTTCAAATTTTATCAAACTCAAAATGATTAACCAAATCCAATAGAGGTAACATGTTCAAATCCGGTCGAGAAGTACCAGGTCGACTCCAGTTTACTCAATGAAAGTTAATTTAAATAAAAACTCGTGGCTTCGAACATATAAACTTCAAGTAGATCATCCTATTATTAATATAAAAATTCAAAACAAATTTAACGAAGATGTTAAATTTGCAAAGAAAGTGAAAGTGTAGATATAACCACGCAAATAGGCTTACATAATTCACGTCTGCTTTTTAATACTAGCACTAAAGCTTTAGTGTAAGTGAATGTAGAGATGTTGGACACTAAAACATATCAAAATAAAAGTCTAATACATCAACGCATTCCTAAAGTTAAAGTTAGTTCAGAAAATCGGATATCACCATCAACTTTCAAAAGGATCAGTTACCCCCTTAACTTGGTAAAAATGACCAGTTACCCCCTCAACTTGGTAAAAATGCACCAGTTAACCCTCTCAATGTCACGTGTTAAAATCTGGTTGGTTTGACTTTTTAAAAATGTCATTTTTTTATTTTTCTCTCTCCAACCAGAAGTTGACACATGGCATTGAGGGAGTAAACTGGTGAATTTTTGCCAAGTTAAGGGGGGTAACTGATCCTTTAAAACGTTGAGGATGATATCCGGTTTTCTGAGCTAACTTTAGGGGGGTGTTGATACATTTGGCAAAAAAAAAAAAAAAATTACAGAAACAAACTTTTCCCAATTAAAGTAAGACTTAATGCATTTACACCCCTGGATTTGTCCAAAAAGGGCTGTTGTCACCCTAAACTTTGAAATGTGACAGATAGTTCTCTGTACTTGTCTAAAATATGTGACTTTACCCCCTCGTAAAATATTGGCTTCAAGAAGATGAAAATGACGGTCGAAGAATCGATGTAATATTGTGATTAATTAAAGAAAATATTTAGAATAGAGATGGAGTTTTGAAGAAGAGGAATAACATATATTAGGGATTTTGAATGGTAAGAATTGAAATGTTAAGGATTTTTTTTATTCATTTTCTATTTTACCAACATACTTGACGCGCGTCTATTTTGATGATCATCCACGTAGCAAGCCATGTCAGCATAAGAGGATAAATTGATGCGTTTTAGATAAATATATGTGACTATCTATTATATTTTAAAATTCATGATGATAATAATCTTTTTTAAACAAATTCAAGGAACGTAGATGCATTAAAACTTGAAGTAGTACGAATTAACTGCGCTTCCTAAATTTTACTCGATGGAGATAAATACTTTCAATACAATCCGTACTGTTTGTCATAGTAAAAGTCAATACGGTGCACACAATACATATTTCTATATTAAAAAATTTGACATGATCTTTTTATATCTTTTATGTGCTTCACTCCCGCTTACATAGCGTCATTTTCACCATTATCTATGGTATCACCTCATTCCCAAATTCCAATACTCTTTCGTCTATCATTTATTGCTTTCACCGCCATCTCTACTACTATTTCTATCCCTCACCATTTCTCCCTAACCACCATGTTCACCTCCTCATCTTTCACCACTCTGTCACATATCTCTATCCTACATTTATTTTACATAAAAGTAGACTAGAGCATTGGGCTGGTAGTCCGCAAGGCCCGTTCATACCTGATGTATATGAGTTGAGTTTAAACAAGGGAAATATAATGATTGCTTAACCCGAATGCGTTGAAGCATGATTAACATATGAATTAACTTGATTTTAATACGTAAACCCAAGTCCAAACTTCTTACTCAAAGTCATAAAAATATATACATATACAAAAATACATAATTGTAAATTTATTATTAATAACCTCAATGTAACACATTTATGTTTAACTTTTTTTTATTTTACTTAAGAAATATAGATGTTATATTAAATATAGTTACTTACATAGTTTATTTGTAAACTTCTTTTTTCAAAATATAAATATAATTATTTTTTAATTATAAATAGTGAAAAAAAATTCACAAAGTTTGTAAGCATGTGGGATGAACTTGGATTTCAATTATTTATAAACAGCCTGACCCGGCCGAGCCCGACATAAAATTTATATGGGATGGCCGGGCTTGGACCACCAACTTTTAAAATAAAACCAGCCCGAACCCGGCTCATGCCCATGTCTATATATAAGTGTAGATTGGTCTACTCGGTTTTTTTTATATATAATGATATATTTTTAATTTTTCACATATTTTATATACTACATATTTAAATTTTTAATAAAAACATTATACTTCAGTAAATTAATCAAATATTTAAAATTGAAGTGTTATAGCAAAATATAAAATATATATTTTTTTCTTGCAAATATCCATTATTCACTATATTCTTCTTTAAAAAAGAAAGATATATTTTATTATAATTAAAAGTATACAAGAGAGTTAAATATATGTCTCCGTTTTCCTGTTTCCTTAGTCTGTCCACCATTCAAACATTATCAAGTGTCATATTTAATAGGTAGAAGAGAGAATTTAAAAACTGAATTAATTAAACAAAACTGACACATGATAATTTTTAAATAGGGGACGGAACAAGGAGACGAGGACAAATATTAGAGAATAAAGAGATCACCAACAAATCAAATGCATTTGTTGATCCAAAGTATAAGATGCAACTGATTGACTCACAAAGGATTGGTGACATTGATGAACTGTGATGATCAAGCCTGAAATGTTGCACGCTACTACCATGCACCATCACACAACAAATTATAGCTAGGTAGTTTGTTTCTTTTGGCAGCAAAATCCGTAACAACTATTGTGAGCCTTATGCGTTTTGTACCTATCAATGTACTCTAAATATTCATCCCTCTCAATGAAATAATCAAGCTTTTCAGTCAAATCTTCTTTGTTTTTGCCGATTCTAGCAGACATGGACTCTCCCACGAATTGATGAGCTGGAATAATTGATTGCTTAAGCTGGATTATTTCTGTAACTGATTTATTTTCCGTTACAAGTTGTTAATTGTGCATAACTAGCTTTCACTCTTTTATATAATTCTTCTTCTCCAACGTTCTCTTCTTTCTTCTCTTAATTTCCGCAACAGATATTTTAATTTTGTACTCAACATTTTCGTATTTTCATTTTGTCAGCAAATTAACGTTGTCTAATTAATTTAGTGGAGTGTAACATAGCACAAGTTATGTTTTTATTTAACTTTTTTGTCTTGGATAAAAGTATTGGTCATTTTCACTTTTCAATTTCCTTTTCCACTTTGGCAAATATACTCCAACAAAAATTAAGGCAAAATTCTGCTTTTGAAACAGAGTGTAACTCCAACAAAATAGTCCCTGCTTAAATTTTTTACAGCGAATTTGTCAAATCGTATGCTTGAGTGCAACATCAAGAAGAATAGCCCGTTTATAAACATATTATTGCAATAAATGGCTTAGTTTATTAATTTATCCTACAGAACATTAATGGAAATTTTTTATTCTTGTTATAACTGCATAATTTTTTATTCCAACTTTATTAAAATTATGATTTAGCCTAATTCAAGTCAAACTTAGGTTGGGCGAATAACTACACTCCGGTTAGATTAGAGCATCTCTAACACCACACTTCAATTTTCACTTCAAATTCTATTTTACTCTGTAATTTGAAGTTGATACTATGTATTTTCTCCAATCATACATTTCAAATTTCACTTCAAACTTTAAAGTCACAACAATAAAAGTAATAATAATGTTTTAAAAACAAAATAAAATAAGTTTTTTTATAAAGAAAAGAATATAAATATTCTAAATATATTCAAAGTAAAAGAATTATAAAAAAATTAAAAATTTGAAATTGTCAATATCACTTCGAATTTGAAATGACAATTTTTACATTTTAAAATCTAAAACTGAAAATGAATGTGAGATTGAAACCATTTCACTCCATTTCCAATTCAAAATGGATTTGAAAATGATGTTAATGTTGATTTCTACATTATTTGACTCACCTAGAACTCACCCATTGAAGTTGCTCTTATCCTATTGTAATAAATGACAAAAAAAAGACAATAATTAGTCCAAAAATAATATTACAGAATGCCGCATTGTTGCGTTAACAAACAAATTTTACTGGTTGTACCAAAAAAAAAAAAATTTACTGGTGTACTTTTTAAAATATGATGACTTTGATGGTCTTACATTGACAATTTCAAAAAACTGAGCATACTGACGGTCGGACAAATGTGCCCCATCGTCTAGTGATCAAGGACATCTCTCTTTTAAGGAGGTGGCGGGGATTTGACTTCCCTTGGGGTAGGGTATTACGAATGGAAGAGTATAGTGGATTCTTTTTTTTTTAATGGAATTGCTCAATTTATCTTAACAGAAAATCTACCTGTATCAATCAATCGAATTTGTTGAATAAGTAGTATTAATTATATAGAATCGAATAAGCAGCATATGTATGATAAATATAAGGGTAAATAATGTTAACATTTTTCTGTTTTGAACAAATGTATCAGTACATCTCATGTTTTGAAAAATAACTTATAACTCCTTATGTTATGTCATTTTCATATTACAACCTCATTTTGTTTTGTGTTATCTCATAATCTATTAAATTTCTTAACATAACATATGTTTATGAAAAACAATTAGTCTAATATATCATGTTTATAAATATTATGGATTAAAATTGCTCAAAAAATGTTTATTATTATTTTATCCAATGAAACCATACATTGAAAGTTATAAATGTCTAATAAATTGTAAAAATTGTAATTTTGATTATTACAAACCTCGTAATTACAAACAAAATAAAACTAAAATCTGCCAACAAATATTTGTTATATTTATAATTTTGATGAAAAAAATATATAATTCAAGATGCAAGGAGGTTATATATAGTGCGAAAAAGCATAAAATGCATGAAGGTTACAATTATTTTTCAAAATACAAGGAGATGATAGCAGGGAGATGATAGTGTATTATGTCAAAAACTTAAGAAAGTTGATATCATTTACCTTGAATGTAATTTAAAAGGATGTAAAGTATAGTCAAAGAGGATGAGGGATTGATAAATGAACGTACTTCTTTTTATAGAGAGAGTTATGCATATTATTGTGATTGCATATATGCATGCACGAGTGGTGGGAAGGAGGGGTTAGGTTTGTGCTGAAGCCAAACACCAACCATCCAATATTTTCGTATATTTTATGTATACGAAAATACTTGGTGTCCTGGTTTGTCACCACTTGTATACATGCAAATTTAAGTATGTATGCTAAGTAAAATTGTTTTAATATATTTATGTTAATAAAATAGAAATGCATAGGTCAAACTGCAACCAAAATAATAAATCAAATTAATTCTGAGAGACTCACTCACCATATCCAGGTGTGCAATTCAAGTTGAATTTCAATGCAATCGGGAGAAAACTTTGGTGAATAATATGGGCAATAAAAAACAGACCATAATTCATAAATTTTTTAAAAAGTATAAAAATTCACGTTTTCTAATTGAAAGTTCCAAGACTATTTTATTTCCATTTTAGTGGCTTAACATAACAAATCACAAGTTGTGTTTAGCTAAAAGGGTTATGGTTACTTCATTTTTATTATTATTATTATAGGATTGGTTATATATATATAATTTGGAAAATTCAATCTTTTTTAAAACCAATAATTTAGGTAAAAAAATGCTTTTAGAAGAAAGTATAACTCCAACAAACTATTCCCTACTTCTAATTTGAATTGTTATAAAAATTAAATCACTTGTGAATTTGTTAACTTATATGCTCAATTGCAACATCAAAATTAATGACCCATATTTAAACCTAACGGAAATCGTAAATAGAAACGAATTCGGATGTGTTCCTTTTTCTGTGTTTGAAGATCGAAGAAAGCTGCGATTGTATGCAAGTCGAGACTAAATCACAATGTACCGAAATTTAGTCATTTTCTACGAATTTTGTAGTGTCGAGATCAAAAGTCGATGAAGTGTGGAATTTTTCGTTGTATAAGACAAAAATTCCTGGGAGAGAAAAAAAAAGATGGGGAGAAAAAATGATTTTTTATTAACTTTTCCATCTTCACTTATTTACGGAGAATGAAAATGTACTTTTAATACATATGAAAAACACAAATTCAATTACATTGTTAAACTTATTTATTTTCCAATTTAATTCAAATAAACAAATTGAATCGGATTCATTAATTCTGATTCATTAATTCTGATTCATCACTCACTCTTTCAAAAAAACCCAATAATATTGGTATTAACTATTAAACGGTTCAGTTTTATTAGTTTATCGTGCAAAATAACAATGAAATTCTTTTTGTGGTTCCTTCTATGGATTCTATATCTCTCTTTTCAATTTCTTTTTAAGTTTGACTTAGACTAATTCAAGTTGGAATATCCAACCACTAGTTAAGACTTTCGAGAACTAATTAGTAAAGAGCTATAGAAAGAAACATACATATCGCCATTGGATGAAACAGATAAATTTGATGAAGTTTGCACGACTCCAATTATTACACTTAAATTGGGATGATAATATTGAAAATGTATAGATTTAACATTACACAAATATCACGTATTGGTGTAAATTCTATTGATAATTGAGGATACATGTGTTATTCAGGTTATCTGAAAGATTCCAACCCAACTTTAAAAGTTAGGTTGGGAATTGAAAATGAATTTGGATGTTTCCGACCCTACTTCATTTCCAAATTTAAATTTGAAATAACATTATTTACAACTTTAAAAGTTTAAATTTTTTATTTAATTTTATTCCTCAAATATATATTTGGAATTTATATTATTTTATTTTTTAAAAAAAAATTTAAATTTTTTATTACTTCCATTTTTATATTTTTAAAGTTTGAAATAAAATTTTAATTGTAAGGTTGGAGAAATAAAACTGTAGCGGCTTCAAATTATAGAATAAAATAGAATTTGAAATGAAAATGAAAGTGTAAGGTTGGAGATATCCTTATTGTGATTTAATATCCGACCAAGTTATTATTGTTTCACATTTTTCCAACCATTAGATTAATTTTCACATCAGTAATCAAATATTTTTTTTACTGACGAAGACGTCAATAAAATAAAATCAAATGCATTACAACTCTAATCTAAGGTGGACAAACAATACTAAATCCCCCTACTTGTCGAAGAACCAACTGCTCTAGCTAACGAGTGAGCAACTTGATTCGCAGACCTATTAACAAAAGTCAAACGTACAAAGGCACAATGTTTTAAAAACGAATAACAATCTAAAAGGACTAAACTTATTGAGAAAAGAAACGTTAATCATTATTAAGCGTATTAATCACATTAAATTCATCAAACTCTAAATATAATGTTGTCATAAGAGATGTCCTTCAACTAGCTAAGAGCTTATTTACAGCTCACGGCTTTCGCTAGAAAAGGATCTCCTCCTCCTTGCGTCATAACGATCTAAAAGCAATCACTCTACTTGTAGAATCCCTCAACACACATATTTGCCTGATAGAGTTACCGGAATCGAATAAGGTTGCGTTAATGTTACACTTTAACCAACCCGACAAGGGGCACTTCTAAACTGAAAGCACCGAATAATAAACTGTGGGATCAGATATGCAATTTGTCGATGAACATTCTGCCAGAAAAACAAGGCTATAGCATGAAACTTGTGACACTGATCCAAAATTGTTGTTCTGAACAAAAATGTTCCTTCTTGCCCATGTTGCCCACAAAATACTTGCAGTCTCATGAACCATATTAATGTTTTTAGAACTCAACCAAATCCACCAATCAATCATGGAAACAACATTCATTCGCTATCCCTCGCCAAAAAGTAAGAAAACTTCCATAGCATAAGTTGGAAGAGCTTAAGCTCAGAGAAATGTACAAGGTCGGAGAAGTAAAAAGCTTTCTCAAAGTGGGAAGGAGGTGTTTTTGAATTATGTTCTCGGCAATAAAGTCATAAGCACACTTTTTAGACCTTCAAATAAAGGAAGGAAGCCACAAATATAAATCATGGACATCTATAACATTGACTCCCTGGCAAAGAGCAATATTTTCTCACACTGAACTGTTAACATTCAAATTAAAAACTATCGAAGACTTTCTGAAATTGATTTTTTTGTCTCAAAGCCATTTCATAGAGACATAAAGTATTTTTAATGATGTTCGCCTCTTCCATAGAAGACTTGAAGAAGAATAGACTATCATCTGAAAAGAAAAAATGTGAAATAATTGGAGCATGTGGGGAGACCTTACAGCCATGCAAAAGACTAATAGAGATCCTATCCTGAATCAAAACAGAGAGACCTTCAACACAGATGAAAAAAACATAAGGGGAAATAAGATCCCCTTATCTCAGACCTTGTTGTGCAATAATCTTCTCAAAATTTTCTTTTTTATGAGCGATGGTATAAATTACTGTTGACATAGGCAACATTATAAGATCAATCAAGAAAATTAGGAAAACATGCCTTAGACATATCAACCTTTGAAGCACTCATCCCAACAATGTTTTTCTGTTGATATAATGCCCTACCTCAAAGTCAATTAGAAAATTGTCTACAATAATAAAAGCATTCTGGGCTTTTGAAATTGAATTCATGATTGGTTGAATCCTATTAGCAAACATTTTTTTTATGGAACTTTAAACATGACATTACACACACAACAAAAAAAAAAAGGGATGCAAGCCTGTTTGACATCTTTTGCAAGAAAAGGCCTCTACAAATCAGTTCTCTTGTAAGCAATAATTTTTGTTTTCACTAGAGAAAAAACATCATCAAAATGAGTACCATCAGACTTGTACAGATCCTAGTAGAAGCCCTGAAAATTTTCATCCAATCTAAACTACCAACATATATATCCAACCTTTCCGCGATCCAATTATATTGACCTCTACTCCTCTCCAAGGTGAACTGATAGCCCGACATTCCCATACCACTCAGTCTATAATCCGTCAATGCCTCTTGAAAGCCCGTAAGCCAGTTAATCGGCCTAGGCCTTCCCCAACCTTCTCTGAAATTGTTAACTTATCGTTGAAATCGCCTATGACACACAATAGAAAACTAATCAACCCTGCTAGTGTTCTTAAACAATCCCATGATTCCCTTCTTTGAACATTAGTGTTTTCTTGAAAATCGTAAAAGCCCGCAATTCTTCGAGGATTACCATCATCAATTACAAACAAGTCTATGAAATTCTTGTCATAATTATTCAACTTTACCATCTCGGTTCTTTCATAAAAAAGCTAAACCACCACCCCCATTAACGTGAGGAACATAAAAGCAACCTTCAAATCTAATTTTACCTATAACTTCCATCAAGAAGAACGCGGCATGAATGAAAAAAATACATTAATTATGTCAAAAAAAAATTCAACAAAACTTTCAATATATTGATATATAAGTAGAATTAATATGTGTGGTGCACATTGCAACCACATTCACTCAAGTGGAGTACAAATTCCACCGACAATGAAAGTGTTCAAAAATTTAAAAAGATTAATTTGTATGGGCTAAAATATTAGGTGAAATGCATCAAGATCCTCTTGAAGTTGGTTCAGAAAATCCGATATCACCCTCAACTTTCAAAAGGACCAGTTACACCCCTCAACTTGGTAAAAAGAACCGGTTACCCCCCTTAACTTGGTAAAAATGCACCAGCTTGCCTCTTCAATGTCACGTGTCAACTTCTGGTTAAAGAGAGAAAAAACAAAAAAATTAAATCTTTGAAAAGTCAAACCAACCAGATTCTTTAACGTGGTATTGAGGGGGCTAAGTGGTACATTTTTACCAAGTTAAGGGGGTAACTAGTCCTTTTTGTCAAGTTGAGGGGGTAACTGGTCCTGTTGAAAGTTGAGGATATCATCGGGTTTTCTGAGCCAACTTCAGAGGAGTCTTGATGTATTAAGCGAAAATATTATAATAAATTGCCACATACATTGCGAATTTGCTCTATTTACCAATTTGAGGTTTATTTTATCCAGCTACATTTCTCAACTAGTTTTTAACCTTTCCGTTAAATACCACAAAATGTGCATTTAAATGAAAATGATATCATTTATTATTTTATTTTTTTGCATATTTACATTTACTTTAAATATAAAAGAAAACATAACATCTTATTTGATTTTAATAATTTCATTTTTAAAAATATTAACTATATATTTGATAATTTCCAGATAATAAACTCATGCATTTGTCAATTATTTTTTTTTATAGAAATCGGTTGTAAGAATATATTCAAATTTCGAGTGTAAATCTATGGAATATGAATAACGCAATACAAACTTGTAACAAATTGCAATGGTTTAGAGGTGATTAAATTTTTTTGTAAGAAAGAGGTGATCCAAATTTCAAACAAAGGCTTTAACTTGTAAATTTGAATACATTTCAAACTTGCATTACAATTAGAATTAACGAATACATACGATAACGATGTTCTAAATTTCAAAATTAATTGTGAAATAATAAAAATAAATTATTGAGATATTCGGTTAACTGTATTAATCTAAGGTAGATTTTATGATGAGTTTTTGAAAATTTATGATGATAAGAGACAAAGTAAAATTACTTTTTTAAAAACAAAATCATTATAACCTACAGTTGTATCTAATCACGAGATTAATATCAGTTTATGAAAATAAATCTATGATAAATAAATCAAATTATTTCATAAAATATTAATATTTTTTGTTAATACAACATATATTAAATGTGAGATAATTTTACATCAGACAAGTTAATACGAAAAAAATCTACTTCTGTATTTTTTTATCAACAATTATTATCCAAAAATACTTTTGTTAAAAACATAAAAATAAAATCGAAATTATTGGATTCAAGTCGGTGTGAAATACAAAAACAAATTTCAATTAAAAAATATGTGGGACTCGCTCAAATTCATTTCACGGGTCCGGGTGGGTTACCTACGATTAATGTGGGACCCGTTGCTACGACCATCAAACACATTCACCAAATCAATCATTTTCACCAATATTTTCGGTTACACATTTCTATCATGTAAGCGAATACACCCAATAATGCCCTTCCTAATACAATAAAAAAGAAAAAATTTAAGTATATATAGAAACAAAATTCAGCAGTGTAGCTGTAGACTGGGGGAGAGTGTGAAACCTGGCACCTATTCATGCTTTCTCATCTCCATTTTTGTCCCCCCCAAAATCGAAAAGCTTTCGTTTTCCCCTCTTTTTCCCTCACTTTCCCTCACTTTCTTTCATTTTCCTTCGATTAATCTCTTTCGGATTCATGTCTCTAATTTAATTTCTTTGATTCTTCGGGTTATTGTTTGCTAGCTTCCAAATCTAACGTCTGCTAACTCGCATTTTTGTTTCGATTCATTGGCGGAGGAAGAATCTAGAAGGGCGAAAATTTAGAAGAGAGAAGGTAATTTTGATTTGGTTAGGGGAAAATGAAGAAGGATTCGGAGAAGGTAATTTGGGATCAGATGAGGACTGCGTCGGGGAATCCAATTTCTATTTCTTCTCCGCAGTCTAGAGTTCTTCCGAAGCTTTTGGTATGGCTGATTTTATTTGTTTCTTTTACGTATGTTGTTTATACTCTTAAGCTCGTTGCTACTTCTCGGGCCTGTAATCACGAGCCTTTCTCTACCGACCGCCATATTTCTTTGATTTCTAATGAATCTCTCTTGTTGATTCAAAATCGAACGGATTTAATCTTGTCTCGGAGAGTAATTATTCCGGAGAATCAACGGCCAACGGAGATAAATCATGTTGTTTTTGGAATCGCTGCTTCGGCGAAGCTGTGGGAGCAGAGGAAGAATTATATCAAAATTTGGTATAAATCTGAGGAAATGCGGGGCATTGTTTGGCTGGATAATGCCGTTGAAACCTTCGAAGGGGACGGGTTGCCTCCGGTTAAAATATCCGGCGATACCTCGCGTTTTTCTTACAAGAACCGCCAGGGTCACCGGTCGGCGATTCGGATCTCGAGGATCGTGTCGGAGACTCTCCGGCTGGGACTCGAAAATGTGCGATGGTTCGTGATGGGGGATGACGACACCGTTTTTGTCACGGAGAATCTGGTTCGAGTTTTGAGAAAGTACGACCACAATCAGTATTATTACATCGGAAGCTTATCGGA
The DNA here is from genome assembly GCA_949673415.1 of Euphorbia schlechtendalii. Taxonomy (NCBI): domain Eukaryota; kingdom Viridiplantae; phylum Streptophyta; class Magnoliopsida; order Malpighiales; family Euphorbiaceae; genus Euphorbia; species Euphorbia schlechtendalii. The sequence goes on along the minus strand of CATIWQ010084045.1, from coordinate 7,743 downwards.
ATCGCATTTGCAAAACATTCATTTCTCTTACGGAATGGCTTACGGCGGCGGAGGGTTTGCCATTAGCTATCCTTTAGCTAAAGCCCTTGATAAAATGCAGGATAGGTGTATTCAGAGATACCCCGGTCTGTACGGCTCCGATGATCGGATGCAGGCTTGTATGGCTGAACTCGGTGTCCCACTCACTAAGGAAACCGGGTTTCACCAGGTGAGTCAATAGTTTTTGCCTAATGTTAATGTGGGTGATGCTTAATTTGTCAGTTTTATGAATTTTGAGATTTTTTTATTTGTTCATTGTTAGCCTAGATAGCCCTACCTACTACTACCATTTTAGTCATAGTTGAGACAATCCAGCTGGAACTGTGTTAATTAATTGCTGGAATTTGAAATCATTTGGGTACTTGAATGCAATTAATTATTGTTCGTTCACTTACTGAACTTGATCGAACTGCAAATTATCTTTAATTTGGATGTTGTTGCTGACAGTTTCTTTTATTTGGCTGTATAAATTCCCTCTTTAAAGGGATCTTTAACGCTTAATATCGCCGGGAGATTAGCTTCATTTTGGTCCTTTTTTTTATAACAAATACGTGGCGTATTGGGTCCCACGCGTAATTGCAGTGTGGACCTGGTTTTGTCCAAAACCTTTTACCCCGTTATCAATTTATTTCCCCACAGCATTTTAGCACGTGCCTTGCACGCTCTGTATCTTCAACTGAGAGATTTTTTAGCACAACAATTACATGATTGGCTTTGATAATAGTACATAAGCAATACCTCTCTTTATTAATGTCAACTGTGGATTTTTCAGCTGAAAGGGTAGATCTTTTGCTTGATTAGATTTGGAATTAGCATTACTTATCTATGCAGCTTCATTATTGTACTACAAAGTGGCTGTCTCTTTAAAGCAAGAATCTAAATTTTGATCATTAGATAATTTTGTAGTGAAATTCAAGAATCTATTGCCGTGGATATTAGCTTTTTTAAGTTTTTAGTTTTTACTTGATTCTAACAAATCCATTTGTGGTTTCACAACCAGTATGATGTGTACGGAAACTTGTTTGGACTCCTAGCAGCACACCCCGTGACGCCATTAGTCTCTCTGCATCATCTCGACGTGGTTGAACCCATTTTCCCGAACGTCACTCGAGTCAAAGCACTCGAGAGGCTAAAGGCGCCAATGAATCTCGACTCCGCGGGCCTAATGCAACAGTCGATATGCTATCACAAATCGAACAGATGGACCGTCTCTGTATCGTGGGGATTCGCGGTTCAAATATTCAGAGGGGTGTTCTCGCCCCGCGAGATCGAAATGCCTTCTAGAACATTCTTGAATTGGTACAGGAGAGCTGATTATACAGCTTATGCATTCAACACCCGCCCAGTTAGCCGTAACCCGTGCCAGAAACCCTTTGTGTTTTACATGTCAAAGGCAAGATTCGATTCCTTGAAAAATACTACAGTATCAGAGTACACTCAACATCGAGATTTTCATCCTCCGTGCCGTTGGAAGATGGCCGATCCTCAAGTAATCGGTAGGATCGTGGTTCACAAGAAGCGGGATCCTCATCTATGGGACAGAGTAAGTAGCTCACGATTCTCAATATACTCGTAAGCTTAATAATTGAAGAAATTTTTTTTGATTGTAAATTGTGTAATGTGGGTATTTTGTTGCAGTCTCCAAGAAGAAACTGCTGCAGAGTGATGAGCTCAAAGAACAAATCGAGCATTACTATTGATGTTGGTGTATGTAGAGACAATGAAATTAGCGAAATATAGTGATGAAAGGATGGGAACTTGTTCTAGCTGTGGTACTAGTATTACTGCTAAGTTCTTTGATTTGTTTCAATTGTTGCCAATTTTGCAAGTGTATCCCTCATTGGACTCTGACAACAAGGTCATTAGCAAGGAAATATTTTAATGTATAAAATCCTTCAATTCATACGTTTAATGCATCGTCTAGATGATTAGGATTTTATTAACATGTGCCTGAGTCTTAATTAATTCTCTCAATTAATTGTCACCCTACTTTTTTTATATATATTTACAGTATTTTTCTTCCCTCCGGAATGGAATCAACATAATCTGAACATAAGAATCTAGTACAAGATATTTGATCTTAAAAAGGATCTAATTGTTTAGATGCTGCTTTTCTGGTTCATTTTTTACAGACAGTGCACATGATCAATTTGTGAGCACAAGGGTCTGTTTTAGGGATTTTTCCTTTTTTTTTGAATCAAATTGATTTGATTTTGCAGAGTCAGTTCAGTTGTAAGAATTCAGATTTTATAAGTATAATCAATTAATGTTTCTCTCCTCATCTTTTCTTAGTTAAGTTACTTCCATTTTGCAATTTGACGCATCAAGTGTGAGATGTATTGAATGCCTAATATTGTAGCAAAGTATAATGTAATTCATTTGGGCATGGTTTTATTGTCAGTGATGCGGTTTAGAGAATTAATTCTTTGATCCTGTCTTGCTAGAATTGGATGCTCTGAGTGTTTGAGTTGGCTTTGTTAGTAGGAATTAAATTGCACATTTATTAGGTACTGTGTTTCATTATTTAACAAGGGTCAATATTTCTACATTTGATTTTTGTTATTGAGCAAAAAAAAATCGTGATAACACTTTATCTTGATTTACTGTAATTTAGATAAAATATCATTTGTTTACTAACTTAAAAGATGAAACATGAATAGCCCGTGTTAGCTTGAATGAACATTCAATTTTGCCCATCCATATTCAACTTCCAATAAATAAGAAAAAACGTTAGAAATAAAACTATATAATAATTGGGACAACTCTTAAACAAATTATGATAAATTAAATGAGTGAAATGACCTCTGAATTATTTTATCTTTTAAATGATTTCATGTTCTTACCTTAATTAAGTTGGAAATAATACGATGAATAATGGTTGATCAAGGTAATAGTGTGAGATGGAGTAAATGGATGATGAAAAGGAAATGATTGTTAAATGAAAGGAAGATGTATGGGGGTATTTAAAGATAAAAGTGCTCTTTACTTTTTGAAAATATTAACTGACTGCAGTTGGCGTGGGAATCTAAAATAGTTGAGATTCCCACGCCAAAATGTGTTGCAATTGAGGCAAACAACTGCAACACGGCCATAACTGGCTGCCATAGCCAATTTATGCCAAAATTGATTGTGACAGCTAGTTATGGCTGCTATGCTATGGCTGAGGAGACAGCTCTGTCATCTCGGCCACAGCATAGTGGGAGAACTGGATTTTTTTTAAAAAATTCAAATAAAAGTTAAATCCTGGAAAGAATTCTTTTTACAAAATAAAAACTGAATCCCGAATCAAGGTTAAACATACACGCATTATTTTGGGCCAAAATCTGTTTCTGTTGGATTGTGTTTGACCTTTACTTTAATAGGAATCATATTCACTAATTATTTATTTACTTTTTTTTTAATTTTTTTGGTAAGATTAGCTTATCTTAAGCCTACAATAATTTTACCTCTTCCTATTCTATTGTCAATTTTTTATAATTTCGATTTTATGAGTTCAAGTGAATATGAAATAAAGAAGAAAATTCCAGTCCTATCTCTATGGCTTTAGAGACGTGTACAAAAGTAATAAAAACAAATTACTGTTTAAAATAATTAATGGAATACATGTATGCTTAGATTATTCTTTTATAAAATTACTCACACTATTATATTTAATTAATCTTCTGTATGTCGTTATTATATTATTTATTGAAAATAATATTGTTTAAAAATTTAAAGAGATAAACCTAGTTATTATTCAAATCCATTCACCAGTTCACCCAGGAAAAAATTACATGTCCGCACATATGATTTTTTTTCCCTATCATACCATTCATTTGGGAAGTTATAATTTTATTTGTTCAAAATTCTGCAATTCAAATAACAGACGTATTTATTAATGTTGTTGATTTTTTGGTATATCTTTGAAATGATATGATTTTTTCCTTTTAATACGCAGAATAATGTTGATTCATTAGTAATTAATATTTACAAAAAAGAGTTTCGTAGTTAAATTATATCACTATTATTTTATAATGTATGAAGATAGAATGGAAATGTATAACTAAATTAGTCACAATAATAATAATAATATAAAATTGAATAAAATTGAAGATTAGAGCGGTATATCTGTATATAGTAAACTTATACTCGTTATAGTATTATTATTATTAAAGTTAAATTCATTTTACTACTTTTTCTAGCAAAAAAAAAAATTATTTTTACTACATAATAGAAAGTGTCGGTGCAAAATGCCAAAAAAATAAAACATAATTGGTTAGGAGAAGAGTGAGTTTTTTTGCAATAAATAGACATGAGTCAAATCAGAACAACAGGAGAGTATTTAAACCCCACAATAATTGGAGTGGCAATATTAAAAATGCTTAGGTGATCTACAAAAAAAAGCTTTTGAGTACATTATCGATGGTAATTAAACAAAAATTTTAGATGTTCGTTAATAATCATAAACTAATTATTTTTAACTGTTTAGAATATAATTTATTTTAATAATAATGGAATTTTGTTACTAATGACATACAATAAGAGCTAAAACAAATGGAACCTATTATACTATTAATTGATATTATTAGCATTATTAGCCTATAGGAATCACTTTGAATGCTATTAATTGATTTGTTTTTCAAAAAGTAAAATATTAATGGATTTTTGTTACGGGGTCCAATTTTTCATTTACCATTGCAACTGGGTAGAGGAATGTGTATCTCCATCCAACTCCACGGTGTGTTATTGAAGGAATTAAAATTATCTATTCCACTGGTTGATTTGTGCAAGGAAAACTCAGTTCAACACCACTCCTAAAGTTGGTTTAGAAAATCGGATGTCACCCTTAATTTTTAAAAGAATCAGTTACCTCGTTAACTTGGCAAAAATGCACCGATTTACCCCTTAAATGCCACGTGTTAACTTCTATTTGTAGAGAGAAAAATAAAAAAAATGACATATTTGAAAAGTCAAACAAACCAGATTCTGAACACGTGGCATTGAGGGAGCTAAATGGTGCATTTTTGCAAAGTTAATGGGGTAACCGGTTCTTTTTGTCAAGTTAAGGGGGGTAACTGATCCTTTTGAAAATTGAAGGTGACATTCAATTTTCTGAACTAACTTTAAGTGGGTGTTGATATAGTAGGCCAAAAAACATTCAAAGAGGGATGAGAACTCTAACTAACGCATGGAGAAAATTATTTCAATATAAAAATACTTTCATTAAAAATTAAAATATTAGTACATTGAATATCATTGAAAAGTGGAGAATGAACTTTTATTGTTTACATCCACGTTAGACTTGTTCAAGTGCCGCAGCCCGGCCCGGTCCTAGCCCGCTTTAATGGACCGAGTTTGGGTATTTATTTTTTTAAAAGCCCGGTCCGAGCCCGAACCAGTCAAAACTCGAAATTTTATGAGTCGGGCTTGGTTTTTATATAAATATCTAATCCCTGCCCGAGCCCGACCCGATGAATACTTTTATTTATTTATTTATTTTTATACATTAAATTTATAATTATTTTAAAATTTTATATGTTATATTATTAAATTACTTTACTTCATTGTAATAAAATTTACCAAATATTAAAGATTTTAAGCAAACAATGCAATTATATTTAAAGTTTAAATAAATTTTAGTTTATTTTATAATTTTTATATTTAATTTAATAACAGAATTTTTAATAAAAAAATATTCACAGGCCCAGGCCTGGCTTGGGAATTACCTTGAAAACCCTGCCAGAGCCCAGTCCGAGCCGGAAGTTCTAAAGTATGGGCTTGGGTTAACATTTTTTATAAAAAATCCGCCAAACCCTGCCTGAACCCTGCCCGGCCTGCCCGAAAAACAGGTCTTATCCACATGCCCATTTTATAAAGAAGAAATAACAAAATGATTAAATATTTTTATGGTACTAAAGAAGTTTCCACTATCACCTAGTCGGTGATTAACCATTCACTGACTTTAAAATTGTAAAAAAAAAGTTAGTAATCCAAGAGTATGGTCTAGTAGTAGGGATTTGTCCATCCTTTAACATTCACTAAGAACCGAACTCTGAATTGCGTATGAAGTGACCTTAAACCTTGGGATCAACATCATGCCCTTTGAGGTACCGGAAAATTATCGATCGAGAATTAATCTAGATTCGGACATGTCATTAAGGTACCGCCTACAGTTGAGAATCAATCAGAACCACCTCGTAATAAAAAAAAAATTCTATCAACCGAGAGTATAAATTTTACAAATACATAATGTTAATTAAATGTCTACTGATAACCAATATGCAAATGCAAAACTTGTTTGCAGATTTTTTAAATAATAAGAGACATTTACTAAGATTTGGTAATTGTTGGGATTAATCTGAAAATCTCATACTTTCTTTAAGATATTGTGATCACTGAGTCGTTACTAGGTGGTTACTCGTTTCTACTTAACTTAAATAATAAGAGATATTTGCTAATATTTGGTAATTGTTAGGATTAAACTGAAAATCTCATACTTGTGTTTCAGATATTGTGATCACTGAGTGTTACTAGGTGTTTACTCGTTTCTAATTAACTTAAAGTAGTAGTTGTTATTTCTTTAGAAATAACTAAATATATTCAATAAGAAAACAATATAATTTATGAAACTCCTGTAAATTTTCACAATTCACGTTAAGTAGTATAACCATAATATTTATAATAAGATAAAATATGATGATAAGAATTTATAATGATAATTATAACTATAATTATAATCATAATGATTAATCAATTTAATTATAGATATAATAATATTTTAAAGTATTATTGTTATAAATAATATAAGACTATTGACAAATTCTACGGTGAAACAAAGTTTCATTATTTTATCTTTCAAAACTATTGAATTAATAGTATGATGGTTGATCTAATGTGATAAGAGACAAAGATCCTGTTCTCTTCAAACTTCTGAAAGCTGAACTCAACTAAATTTAATTAAACTGAGCTGAACTTAACTTAATTGCACTGAACGTATTTGAGTGTAATTTTATAACTACATATAGTTGAACTTAACTTAATTGAACTAAACTTAACTGAACTGAACTTAACTGAACTGAACTTAATTGAATTATAGTTAAGAGAACAGGGTCAAAGTAATGTTTACTTTGTTAAAAATAAAATCACCATAATCCACATCAAAATTATTATATACTTGTATATATTTTTCAATTTTATTATTGTTCCAATTACGTTCATTTCATTTCTGTTGAAAAAAACATAACTATATAAATTATACATTCAACGGATTAACATTACACGTTTGATTGTTGCAGATGTTAATTGATAGTTTTATCATTAAAATTGTTAAAAGAGTTGTACCCAAATATTTAGAATTGTAATTTGGAAAAGAAAGACAAAAATGTTCGGAAATAAACGTGGTAATTCCCGTACTACCAGATTAATGGAATGCGAAAAAATAATAGTGGAAAAATAACACAATATTTGATGACGGAGTTCGGCCAATTTCGCCTACCTTTCCGGAGCTGCTGCAGACTTTATTTATGGAGAAAGTTACACAGCGCTTACAAAACTCTCACCTCACACCCAATTATCCCCAAGAATTTTTTAGAGAAATTCTCTTAAAGAAAACTCTTAATAGATGTAATCAAAGGCGCAAAAATTACTAGACTTAATTTTTGCTTGACCCGCTTTTGATCTTCCTCTCTACTAATTTTTCTCTAACTCTCCAAATGCTCTCAAGCT
>CATIWQ010084038.1:0-29997 GCA_949673415.1 Euphorbia schlechtendalii | reverse complement strand
AACACTAAAACTAAGCCACTAGGCAAACGAAGGCTATATGTCCCTACAACTGTTGCAGCAACTCGTGCTCCATTTCAAACTCTTAGGTCCATTTCCCTCTTTGCAAGCCTTCTACCGTTTCCCAATCCTTGCACAGAAGTACAGATATAAGTACCACAACTAGCATCCAATACCCAAGTAGACTCATAGGGAACTGTAGAGAAACTCTCTATCATGAACATACCTGAAGTAGATGCCTCACTTGGTTTCTTCTTCACTTGTTCAGAATTCTGTACCTTGCAATCCTTCTTCTAGTGGCCGGCCTTGCCACATCAGAAGCAGACATTTGCAGTTCCTTTCTTACTTCTCTTCTTCTTACTGATTTTCTTCTTGGTACTCAAACCTTTTCTAAAATTGGACCCACCCTTGGAAGGTTTGGTTTTCTCAACTAAAAGTAAAGCCTTTGGATCCTTTCGAATCTTTGGCTTTACTATTTTCAGCATGTTGACCAACTCGGATAGTGTGGTATCGATCTTGTTCATATAATAATTAGTCACAAATTATGAATAAATATCAGTTAATGAGGCAAGAATCAGATCCACACATAATTCGTGATCCATCACAAAATTGAGTCGAGTCAACTTCTCTATATAACCCAATAGTTTAAGAGCACGTTGTGGTGCTGAAGTGCTAGCCTGAATCTTTGTTCCAAATGAGAGTTTTGATGCATCAAATCTCTCGGATCTGGCTTTCTTTGAGAAAAGCTCACAAAGATGGAGAATCATGGTATCAAGGTTCATGCTCTCATGTTGTTTATGAAGCTCAGAATTCATGGTTGCCAGCTGTGAGCGGATGACACGGAGAGCGACAGGCCAAGAGCGCACGAATGAGAGGCGCCATCCATCAGGGTATTTTTGTTGAAAATAAAATTACCGAGTCGGGGACTGGGAAGGTTTGAAAGAGAAAGCGAAAACATTTTTTAGATTGGTCAAACCTGAATCCGTCGTCTCTTAGTGTAGAGTCGCTACCTGGATTAGCTCTTCCAGGAATTAAAGTCCTATGAGGCTTAACGTCCGGGGGACGACCCATTAAGACATAGAGATTCGGGTTCGGGATAAGTTGCTTACTTCTTATTGGATCATATTATATTACATCTACATAAAATCGTACGTCTTAATTGTGCATATTCGCACTTATGTTGTTTTCAAGTTTATAATGTATGATTTACACATAATTGGAAAGCAATAAATCCATACATAAAGCGATAAATAAATGCGGAAAAGTAAAGATTAAGATTACAAAACCTCGGGGGAACATTTCCCAAAAAATATAATTGAAATTGCAATATCCGAAGGAAAGTAAAATCCTAGGCATACATCTAATCCTGATCTACCCGCACCCACAAAGGTTAGCACAAGATATAGCACAATATTTGCACGTATGTTTGATTTGATTTTGGCGAGGCCCATGTGGCCTAATTAAAATATCGATGATTGATAATTTCTTATTTAGAAATAAAACAATTCATTTTATTTACAAATATGTTGGTCATTTTAATTAGTGAAAATGATCGCATGGCAAAAAATGAGATCTATTATCCAGGAATATATTTTTATTCCCTTCGTACAGGTATTCTAACAGGAATCTTCATAAATTAGAAGAAATAGAAAAGAAGGAGAAATATTACATTAATATTTACATAATAAAAGAAAGCAGAAATGTTCCTAGGTCAACATGTAAAATAAAGTAGAGCATAAAAAAAGCACAAGATATAGCAAATCTAGGAACTCAGAGGCTTGCCCTTACAGAGCGAATCCACTTCGTTATACCCGCTTGATCCTTGGGAGCGTTCCTCGTCATCTTTAGATTTTTTTTGGCGTTTGAAAAATAATCGATTTAAAAAGTGTACTTAATTCGGAAAATATTATGAAAAGTCAAGTGTTTTTTTTGTATATTTCTACTAAAAAATGCCGATCCTGAACCCCGAAAACTCCCCCGATATTTATAGGGGAATTTTTTCCCAAAAATCAAGAAAAAAAAATCAAAATTCTAGCGAGGGGGTCCCTCGCCGAAACTCTAGCGAGCCTCACCAAAGGTCTGGTGAGGATCGAGTTTGTGTCCCCCGATGTATTTTTTTTGAAATATATATTTTTTTAAATAATTTAAAAAATATTAATTTTTACTAAAGTCTAATTTTTCCAAGCCCTTAAAAAAATAATTTAAGTCCTTAAAATTAATTAGTGACGAAGAGCTCTCCCATTTGAAATTCTCTGGATAATCGAACACTGTGTGATTCAAGGATAAAAATCCCGAAAAGTCATCATCATTGAACGTGCGAGCTGGTAAAAAATCTCATGCTCACACCAACATTATGCATGCTACTGTTTCACGATCCTATCTGTGCTTCTCTCATACCTCATGTTCATTGGCATCAGTTTCAACATGAGGTTAGTCAGGGATGAGCTCATCTAAAACATAAGCTATCATTTCGGATTTGAGGACTACCCTCACCGCCCTGAACAAATCAGTAAAGTTTGAACCATCTAGTTTGTTATCAAGAATTGAGCGAAGGTTAATGTTTGGATTCATTATTCAACCTAGATATAAGATAGAATTTTTTTAGACATTAACATATGTACATACATTTAATGTAAGGTCTTTGATTGAATACATAAAAAAAATAAAAATTCCGGCGAGGGGGTCCCTTGCCGAAACTCTGGAGAGCCTCGCCAGAGGTCTGGAGAGGAAAGGTTTTGTGTCCCCCGATGTATTTTTCTGAAATATATATTTTTTTAAATAATTTAAAAATATTAATTTGTACTAAAGTCTAATTTTTCCAAGCTCTTAAAAAATAATTTAAGTCCTTAAAATTAATTAGTGACGAGGAGCTCTCCCATTTGAAATTCTCTGGATAATCGAACACTGTGTGATTCAAGGATAAAAATCCTGAAAAGCAGTCATCATCGAATGTGCGAGCTGGTAAAAATTCCCGTGGTCACACCAACATTATGCATGCTACTATTTTACGATCCTTTTTGTGCTTCTCTCATGCCTCATGTTCATTAGCATCAGTTTCAGCATCAAGTTCATCAGGGATGGGCTCATCTAAAACATAAGCTATCATTTCGGATTTAAGGACTATCCTCACTGCCCTGAACAAATTAGTAAAGTTTGAACCATCTAGTTTGTTGTCAAGAATTGAGTGAAGGTTTATGTTTGGATTCATTATTCAACCTAGATATAAGATATAATTTTTTTAGACATTAACATATGTACAGACATTTAATATAAGGTCTTTGATTGAATACATAATTCCTACTATTTTCTCGAAATTCATATAGCCCCTTCTATTTAAATTTAGAAAATTTTATTCAACCAATATTCCTTAGTAGGTAGCATCCATAGCCACTCATCATGACCCCTGCAATAGCAGGTCAAGCCATAACAAGAAAAGCATGGTTGGAACCCATCCATTTGCATCTCATGCAATTGCTAATCCATTTGAGTTCTCTTTCTCGAGACGTGCGTACCCAATTGTACGACTCCTCAAATGTGTCTCCAATCTAGCATTAGCTCCAATGATATGGACAACTAACCCATTTTGGTTTATGCATTAACCCCATCTAGTCTCATGACTATTCGCAAGGTTTCGACTCTACTAGTTCTGAGGGCTTGTATTCTATAAGAAAGTCAAAAAACCTTGTCCCCCACTTTTCTACTAATAAGATAAAAGTTCTAATATGAACAGGTGTTGTCAGTAATGCTTATCAAATAGAAAAATGATGACCACTGCAAGTATACAGTTACGATGTAGTTTTAAAAAATATCGATCCCCCAGGGAAGGAACTAGTTCTAAAAACCAACAAGAGAAACGGAACAAAGAAAATAAAATAGTTAGTTTCAATTGTTGTGGTTGGGTTGGTTGTGATATGATGGTAAATAAATAGATAAACGTATAAATAGATTAGAGTAGAAGAAATCGGTATAGATTATCTCTACGAACAAGTATAGTAAAAAAGCATGCAAAAACATCAAAGATATTACGTACACTAGACTACTTTAACAGATTCAGTTCTAGACACTCAGATATTCAGTTATTCACCACAGAGCAACACATGAAATGACTTTCCTAAATCTAGTGCAAACGAATTAAGATGATTATATAAACCTGGATAACAATAATACTACGCTTAGTACGGGTTCGCTCTCACATAGCCATATTTAGCAAGTTACCATTCCAAAAATGTTGGCTCACTAAACAGCGTTATAATCACAGATTCAGTGATTATACACAATCTTGTTAACCCTGAAATCACTCTTAAAGTTAAGTCGAAAGCATATAACTTGATTAATATAAAAGAATCAACACGAAATACACATTATGACACAAAGACATATAATAAACTTCAAAATAAAAAGTATAAGCAGAAAGCAAAGCAAAGTTGTAAAGTATGCAAGTGAAAGCTAAAGTTGATTAAACTGTATCCACTCTTTAATGGGAGTCATCAATTCTCGCAATTCCAACGTCTTCTTTGAATTCATTCTCGACTCATACAGAACCTCCACTAGGATACTATTCTTTGTGAATATTGAATAAACGAATATTGAAGAATGAAAAATTTTATTGATAAGTGATTTGCAATAACACTTATACAACAATCGCTTGAATATGTAGAGAAATCTAATGATCGAAATAAGGTTCGAATCTCTTAAACATTTTCTCGCTAACTTAGAACGAAGCAAAAACTACACAATTTTCTCTCTAGAACTATGTATACTACACACCGTATACCATATGCCACTCAATCCATACACATACCACGAAAATGGTAAGATTTGAACCCTATTTATAGAGTACGAAGGGTTGCGTTTATCCAAACGAAGAGTCGCGTCTATTGGCTTTTGCATCACTTCATTGTGATTGGATGAAAGGTTTTATCCTTATCCACAATGGATAGGTACCTTTTCATGATTGGTTGAATTCTAAAAAATGTCTTTTCATTTGCTAGTTGATGGCGGTTGATCGATTTTATCCGGTGGTTGGTGGTTGAGAAGAGTTAACCAATAACCATCACTAGTCGCGATCGTGAAGTACATGTCTTGATCGTGACTAAAGGTTGACAACATTCTGTTTTGAAGAATACTAAGTCGTGACCGTGAATGGTTGTCACCACCGTAAATTGTGTTTTTCTTCAAAATTCTTCTTGCAACTTTACCGATCTTCGACAGCTTCGATCCTAAGCCAAATTCTTGTGTTCCACGCATCTTTTTGCACCTTTTTCACTCTTTTTACATAGAATTCCACTTTTAATCATTTTACTTCCAAGATTTACCAAAGTATCTGCATTTTCATAAAAAAATAACTACATACCACTTGAAATCTTTTATATGAAGTATAAAATGACTCTAAACAATATCGTTTTATGATTGAAAATATCATGATTATAAGTGTAAATATACACTTATCAATGACCAAACACATGTTAAGGGAAGGCATGTTGTACATGTGCTTACATCCTTTAATAAGGTTCGTGTTACGACTTATGATGGGAAGCCTATCTACCATCTTAACATTTTTGTAAGAATTTTATTGGTGTCGCTGGTCTTGTCCTAGTCTAGTCTTATACGATAGATATGATTATGAAAATAATAATTCGGGCTATATGGAATTATTAACTCTAAGGGAACATACTCGTTACTGGTACATCATAATCATTCCATTATACCAAGACTCCACATAGCATGCAAAACAAACAAGGTCCATGTTTAAGTTCTTGCACCTATGTCTATAAGCTTTAATTTAACAATTTAAACCACGTTTGTAAAACCATATGCGGAATCTAATTCTCATACTAGAAATCAACTAACTAATAAAGTCCCTTGGGTACACTTGAACCTAATAACGATGGAGATTTTCAGGTAGGATAGGCCCCCTTAAAGTTAATGAGCAGCCAAGTCCAATCCTTGCCAAAATAACCATGAGCACTTCGATCCGTTGTACCATGGACAACTATAATTTAAAGATTTCATTCTTTAATTAAGTGAAGTATAGGACGAACCTCAAATTAAAGTATTTACATGTGTGGTAAAACATTGTTAATTTATATGATAATCACATAAACTAAGTTTGAGCAAAACCTTAATATAGTTATCACATCATTTTAAATGAAACCTACGTCATGTATAGTATATTTTAATCAATTCATTGATTATATCATTTTAACATATTATAATCAATCATGCATAACATAAGGCAGACTCTGATACCCCTGCTGGTTAATCAAGATAGTAATTGAACATGCTAGGTTGCAAGGTCGAATTTCAAAAAATAAAATTAACCTAAAGGATTTTCTAAGCATGTCATGATTGATATAATCTAAGTTAAAACGTTCCATAGATGCTGATAGGTTTATAAAACTTATAAAAGAAACCTAGCATGTAAGTTTAGAACATTACCAGTTGACGCGTGCTTCTCTTTCTCTTTTGGATGTGGCGTTCCCTTAGAGCAATTCGGTAGAACTTCGATAGCACGAGCCTCCAAACCAGGATAGCCTCTATGACTGATCCACACGGATCTTCACTGACCAAAACCTCGTTGAGGTAGAGCCTGTTAGTAGACAGCAATTGCAAGACCACTCGAAGATCAACCCGAAAATATAAACTAAGAAGACTCACTTCAAATAGAAAGAGCCTTCTAAAGAATTTTTTGTTGCTTGGAGAAACTGGTGGAGGATCTCGCACAACTCACGAAGAAAGAGATGTCAAACTCAAAGAGAAAGACTGAGTTGAAGTGTGAAACAAAGGAGAATGGGAGGCCTATTTATAGGGAAAAGGGAGAGTGTTAGACTCCCATTAAAACTCAATGTGAGATGGGAATTTTCCCATCCCACAAGCGGGTTAGCCATGCGAGTCACTTAGACTTGCGGGCTAACCCGCGGTTCCCTCTCACAAAGCAAGCCCTAGCAGGCTTGCCCTGTGCCATAAGCATGCCCACAAGCCCATGCTTGCGGGGTTACCCTGCACGCTAGCGGTCGACAAGCTTTTCAACTCATGGGACAGCCGTGCAAGCCCCACTCCGAACATCCCATGTTTATTTGGGGCTCACTCGTAACTGGAAAGATTCCCTTACTCCGCTCTGTGTAATTTTCCCAATTTTTTCTTAATTCCTTTTAATTATTAATTTAGTCCAACCAATTAATAATTCTTCTAACGAATTCGACAAACAAATATTTTCAGCATAGTCCTAGTCTATAGGTTCTTTACTTAGTCCAATAAAGATCCAAAGTGTGTAACCTCATAGGATCCCGAAGTATAGAGCCGCTAGAGGTTAACCTAAACTTGACTTCCCATTCGGGAACCTTTAGACTTGGTGTTCCAGACCAATATGGAACCCGATAGCTCTAGACGATCTAATGGGCTTTCTAGCAAAGGCTTATGATCCCTCGATACTTGGAATATCATGTGCTTATGACTTGATCTAATTCTATAATAGTAACCAATATAATACACTCCTTCCATCAGGTTAAGTACCATCCAATTTATTGAGCTCGAATTAAGTGTTAGCTCATGTAATAGCTGTAGCTATCCTGGAATTATATTTGTTCACGAAGAACACTACTCACCATTATGTATCAAGATTAACTAGAAACCCGCTCTATCAATCTTATACTCTGATAAGAGATTTATGAGTGTGTCACTTCAACAAGGGCCCTAAGGTACACCTCCCATTATATCACTATATCAGGAGCGATGGATCCCATCTTGACTACTTGCCTTACCAACATATGATCATCACCATACCCGTAGTCAACCATGTCATCCTGATCGCCAGGTATGAATAACTATGACCCAAAGTATAATAACTCCTACATAAGCTAACAATTATCTCAAGTTTGAGGATACTCGTACTGCTACTACAATAAGACATAACACCAACACATGGATATAGTTATTTCCGAGTGTCTTTCTTATGGAGGTCTTCAATGTATTTGGCCAAACACTAATAAAAAGGAACAAAGATGTCTTAATTATAATTAATAATAATCGAAACCGTTTGTACATTATAACTAATTAAGATATATCGCTCTAATTGCCTCTAGGGCATACATCATGTCTTACAATAAGAACTCTTAATGAATTTCCTATCTCTTATGAGTGGTGTATAAAGTGCAATATACACTTGATGAAATCACCTATGTAAGTGTGAAGTGGGGCCGCTTCTATGAGATATTGGTAATATCTACTAGAGTGCTTATGAAAGAACAAGCAGGCGCATGGCCTATTCGCACAAAACCGCGTTGAACAAAAATGTATCTTGGTATAGTGCGATATGATAAAACCCATATTCCACAACAACACTTATTTGGTTCAAGTAACTATACGTTTCACCAAACATTCCGTGGATTTAATTTTATCTATCAAGTATTAGTTCAGTTCACAAGACACCAGTGCCATGTATTATATTTCAAACCAGAGATATCCAAAAAAATTGCTTTATCAAAATTCCTTTGAAAATTTGTGGGGGATTGTTGAATTTTGTTTAATTTCAAAAGAATTTTTGTGATAACATAAATACTAGTTAATAGAAAGTTAACTTTACTCTCAAATATGATTAATTTTATTTGGGAAAGTATTATGCAAGTTATCCTTTAAAATAGCAGTTATATATTTAACATATATTTCATTAATGCCTTTAAGTGTGATCAATGGCCATATTAGCCTATTCTCTATTAATGGCTATTTTTCTTTTAATTAAAATATGTTATTTACATTGTTTTAATGAGTTTGTTTACGTTAAACAAACAATACATTTATTCTTATAAAAGAGTATTTATATCTTGCAAAAGTAGAACATTATCTTTTCTGGAAAAGCTATACATGAGTAGCTTGTGATTTAGAGTTGATGAGAATAGATACACTTCCAATATTATTTATGTGTTTCCCGAAAACTATTCAACTCAACTTTTATTTGTGTGTTCTATTTTCTGGATATGATATTGCATTTCTGTTCATGTTATCACTTTCAAGTCGAGAATGAAGAAGTTGTTTAATTTTGGGAGGAACTACCAAGTATTCTTAATGGACAGTGCCTAGCACAACTCAACTTTTCGGGTGTTTAAGTTTCTTTAACTTGTTATATTTTTAAATTTTAGTGTATTTTTACACATTCTATTGATTATGTTTGTTATTTGGTTGAAGGTTAGACCATGATATCCTTCAAAACGGATGACACCTTCACATCCGAGAGAGAAAATCGGGATTGAAGATATAATTATTTATTTTATTTTCTACAACAGGGTCTTAGTGTTACCATTCCTCATTCCTACAAACAAGATGATTCCCATGTCTTAGAATATCGGTGTCCGGCGTTAGAGGTATGATAACAGAGTTTTTAGTATTAAGAGATTCTTCATCGTCTTCCATTATACAATAAATTACTGTGGGTTTCAATGTTATTTTACTATTTCTTGTATTCTTCTTGATTAAGTGTCTATTATGTGTCATTTCTCTCTACGGCATTGCGTGAAACACTTTTTTTTCATAATTAATTAGGGAATACTTGAACCTCGTGTATTAAGAGTAAATTGGTTGTGCTTCTAAAACTTATGAAAAATACACCATCTCTTTGGACTTATCATATATATTCATAAACCCTTTTATTTTGTATCTTCAGTGTTCATCTTTGGATATTTTTTAATGCATCTTTGGATCTTTTTGTTTTTGTAGTTTTGAAGAAATAAATGCCAACCTAGTTGATATGTTTCACTTTCTTCCGCAATAAGACTTTCTTCCATTAAAAAATATGAAACTGTAAGCTTGTAATTGATCATTTTTAGACTTTTGAAAATAAATTCCAAAATTTTGGGATAACATTACAGTCATTTTGGTACTTTTAAGTTTTAACACTAACAATCCATACATTGACAGACAAAAATAATCTACCTAATACAGCTGGATGAAGACTTTTATTTGGCAGTTAATGCATGGTTATAGTCTAAATAATTAGGTTATGAAATATGGGCCCTTTATAGATTATATGTAAATTGGGTTCTTATATTTTTGTGGCTGAAATGTTACGTATATGAAACACGGCATCTACTTAGACTCATGCATTACAGTGGAATACTCGCTATACATTACATTTCGTATATAGTACTTTTTTTTGTTTTGGGGCTGCAAATTTTTGGAATATGTCAAAAGTTAAAGCAAAAGTTTCTTTATGTTAATTGACACTTAAAAAGGGAATATGAACTTTTGTTTATGACAGACAAAACAATATTTTGGCTCCATTGTTACGTTGGAGTGAATGCATGTATTAATTAGATTTCTGAAATTGACCTTCATCGTTGGATGTTACCTAAATTCTTAAAATATCTTAGTGTTTTCATGAATTTGGAAAAAAATGAATTGGGTGCTTAAATTTGTAAAAAAATTCATATTAGTTTCTTAAACTTGAGTAAACCGAAACACATGATAGCATATGTCCTATATGACACATAACATATTATGATATTAAAGTTTTCAAATCAACAATAAATGGTCAATTGGTGTCCCAAACCCGAGTCATATTCGCGCGGGTGGCGTTTCTATCTTTTTATTTAATGTATATAAGCGCAATTGCGTTTAATTTTTTATGATAGATTGGTGACTTTTTCTAAATGTAGAGTTTTTTTTTAAAATATAAAATATTTCTAAATGTAGAGTTAAAACTTAAATATTTATACAATCAAGATTATATGTGTCGTTTTGGATCAACTTCAATTCGGTGTTACATATATATTTGGATTTTTCATAAATTGCACGAATGCCACGCTATCTATTAAAACAAAAATGAAAATATAAAGTATCCAAAAAAAAAGTTCAATAGATGAATTATTACAAACTAAATTTAAAATATGGAAATGTTGAAATTTGTGGTTAAAATGTAATGCATTATGCAGCATTAAATGATTCATACATAGTCAAATATGCTGACTTATCTGTAATTAAAAGTGCAGACTACGTACTATTATCACAATTGAAATTTTCCAATTTATTCGGTTTGGCCTAATGATATATGGACTGCATTTTATTATTAGTTCAACATCAACCAACAACTGACAGAAAACTGCCACTGGATCTAATTAATTTAGTAAAAGTCTAAGTTTCGTTAAGAAGAAATAAAAGTCAAACTCCAAAGTAGAACCCGAAGGCAGCCGCCTCGGGCCATAGCTGAAAAGAGTCCAAATAAATTGTTTGTTTGGTTTTTTGTTTTTTATGCATGAAAATTTGTTTATCTGTATATTTAGTATTTTACCTATTAAGTTTTGCATAGCTAATGAGTTTTAGTAGATCATGAAATTATATAAACTGTCAAGGAATTGAAATAATAGAATTATGATATACATATAAAATTTTATAATAGCTTTTTATATTGTTTTAGTTTTCCCGTCAATTGATATGAGTTATAGTGGATTTTTTAATATACTAATTGAATAGTTTGTACATCAAATAAAAACTTAATTGAAATAAAATAAAAATTGGTTGTTGAGTTATTAAATGGTATATTTCGGGATAATTTGTTAGAGTTTAAAATGGTTAGCAAAGTATGTTACAAATTTGTCAGGCTAATTAGTTATTTGGAAGTTAAGTGGTTTTGTACAGTAGACTTAAATCTTTTTGGTGTAAATTGAACTGAGTTGAAAGATATTTTCTCTCAATTTTCACTTGAAGTATTTTTCATCTTATATAGTCATAGCAAGGGTTCTAGGTTGCTTTGCTTTTTCTATGGACAACAATTACTTGTATTTATTTGCAGGGATGCAGACGAATATTTTCGCGTTTCAAAAGTGAGGCCGCTCATACGTGAGCCTTCTCAGATAATGCTGTTGTATGTTTCCTTGGTCTTTTGGAGTTTCTTGGTTAACTTATCTCAAGCACATGCATTACATTGTGGTAAAGACACACAAGTAGAGAAGGTACTGTTTTGTTGATGCATTAGCTTGTCATGAAAGGATTTCTACGGATCACACTTGTTGGCAAACAATTCCCATCTTTTGCTTTATTATCTTTTTTTATGACTTTTCAGTCGGATAAATTAGCGGTTTGCTTGAATTTATTTTCATTGTATTATTTTATCTTCTAATTTCATTTTAAAAAATAATAGTAATCAAGGGTTTTTTCCAGATAACGAGAATACCAATCTGATTGTTATATCATTTCATAATTCATTCAACTTTTTACTCAATAAATTTCAATATTTAAACAATATTTGAATTATTAAATAACAACTTTTTTGCTTAAACAATGATTAATTCACTTAGTTTAATCCATACATCAAACGAAAGTTATGTTTTCAATTACTAAACTTTATTTAAAAATCTTCATTTTTCAAAGAATTAGATAAAATTTAAATTTCATTTTACTGAAATTAAAGGTTTTTTAATAGACGATTGAAAGTTTAATTAATTGGTTACCCAATTAGTTTTTCTGTTTAAAATTTTCCCCATATAATTAGATAGGAGTAATTATAATTTTTCTTTGGTAGACAATAAATTATCATCTTTAATCTAACTATAACACAATTTCTTTTACATTAATATTTGGTAAGAGAAGAGAATACATTAACTTAACTTTTATACTTACTTAATCTAGGTAGCACATGGACAGAAACCACTTGCTGGCCAAACGGCGGCTCCACCACCCACACTCTCGCCGGAGCCACCGTGACATCTACCACAACAATCTTTTCTCCGTTAGCACAAACAACACACACTTTCCCTTTTCCAGCCGCCATATGTTCAGCTTCTCTAATTTCATTCAACTCGACAACCTTCTGCCAACAATCCCCCTCGCTCTCATACACCCTCAACGCTCCGGTGACCTCATCTACCACATAAATCGCCTCCCCATCCATCGCCACCGCAGGTCCCGTCCATCCAGCTATCATCCCCTCCGGCATTTTCTCCCATTTTCCGGCCACCACATCATAAAGCCAACCATCTTTCGGCGCGTTGCCCTTATCATTAACCATACAAAGTCTCTCTTTCCACCCAATCGCATCGACGGCTTCTCTACTAAATCTCCCGTCTTTTAAAGCCGCCATTGTTTCCCATTTCCAGCTTTCTCTCTTCTCATTTACCTCCCATTTCTCCATTGATCGTGCCACGTCTCCGTTGTACTGTGATCCAACTCCACTAGCCATGTAAACCGTCCCTCTAACAGACCCCGTGGCCCACCACCGGCGAGGGACAGAAAATGAAGGGCCAAAACACCACTGGTTAGAGTCCGGATTAAATATTAGCGGCTTATGTAGTGCAGGAACGAGACCCGGAGATGCACCGGAGATCAGGACGAGGTTGTTAGAGACTGTTAACGATTGGATAGGGAGTTTTCGTGAAAGGAAAGAAGGGTGGCGATGGAGGAGATAGAGGGGATTTGGAGGGTTTGGAAGGGATTCCCAATCTGATGAAAGGGGATTGAACGAAGTGAACTGAACGGAACTGAGAATCTGAGATTGGGATTGGTTTGGTGTCGGGGAAAGGATGGCGTAGAGGGAGAGGAAAGGGGGGAAGGAAGTGAAGTAGAGAATTCTACGCCATGAATGGCAAACGGAGAAAAGAACTGTGGCCGGAACGGAAGAGAGGATTGATAGGGAAATGTCGTTGGGGAGATAGGGTAATAGGATTAATTGGTTTTGGTTTGGTTGTTTGGTTTTGATGATTTTGGTTTTTGTTGGGTCGGTTTCCATTTGAATTGGAGGGAATGAAGTAATGTATGGGAAGGGAAGATGGGATTATATAGATTGGAGAAAAGTGGCAAGGTTCGGATTTGGTTTTTTCTGGAATATTTTTTCTGAAATTATACTTCAAACCTTTTAATTTGACATTACTAGCAGTAACCTATATATTGAGGAAACATTCAACTTGTGGTAAAATTCAATCAATAATTTAATGAATAATCCTCGTTATGATTAATAATAATAATGCACCGGTTTTCTAAAGTCGTTGATAAATTATAAGTTAAATAATTATAACATTCATGTGTTTTGAACAGACATATTACTTCATCACTATGCGTTTTACATTATATTTTTTCTAACTACGATCTCCTTGTATTTTATATTATTTTATTTAGTTTTAAATTTCTTAATATAACATATATTCTAGAAAACACATCAAGTTTTCTAAGATTACAGCTCTGTTCTTTTCAACTGAAATTGAACATACTGGAACTGAATTGATACTACGCCAAGATGACTTGTCGCAACTAAAATGACTGGTGTTGCAATTTTAGGGGAAAATGATTTTTCGCAACACATAAAAATGTGTTAAATTAGTGTTGCAATAATTAAGAAAGTGTAAAAAGTTCCCTTTTTCACAACACTTTTCACTTACCATTGCGAAAAACACCAATGAACAGTGAAAATTGAAAGGCGGGATGTTTTGTCGCTTATTTTTAGACGGAAAGTTAAATTAAAAAATAAATAACAATATAAAAAAATAACAAATAAATAACATATTCACTATCATTCATCATTGGCTCCTCTTTGCCTATTTTTCTACTTCTTTCCCTCTCTACCTACTTCTTTCCCTCTCCGTGAAATTGGTGTCTTCCCTTTTCTCTGTCATTCATCCACAAACCCTTCTCTATTTCTTAGAGATCAACCTTCAATCGCGCTCTAATTTTGCATTTTTGTCAAAATCATTACCAGCAACCCTAATTTTTCATTCTCGTACTCTCTAAAATCGACTATGGTAGAAACTGTGCCATTGATGACCAGCAACATCACGAACATTGGAGGTCATAGAAAGACCATTGAAGAAGTCTACCAGAAGAAGAATCAACCATGGATTCCTTGAAGTTTGTAATCGATGTTGAGAACAAGCTGATTATCGTTTATATCAATGGAAACAGAGTTCCAGTTGAGATTAGGTTTGTATTCTCTTCCAGTTTTTCTTCATTTTCCACTCGCATACAAGTTTTCCATATGATATTACAAATGTTTTAATCGTGTTTTGTATATAAGAACTATAATAGAAATCTCATGGATCTAATTTAGAAATGTTCATCACAACGTCAATTACGCAACAATTTTGTTTTATTCTTATCCATTTTAGTGTAATTTTCCTTTAGCTGAATTAGGAAAATGATAGGAGCAGATGCTTATTAATTGTATCAAGTTCTCATTAGAATATGCTTTATTAGTTTATACAAATTAGTTTGAGTAAAATCTGTTAGTGGTAATAACTGGTCTCAGGTAGTTTAATGAGACATAGCCTGTGTTTATTTGTTTGATTTTGAGTTTGCAACTAATAGTGATCTATGATCAGTAACTACTTCATAATTAAATGTTGATTGGTCATTTATGGAATTGGCGGTAGTGAAAATATGGGATTTTATTAGATTATTTGGAGTGAGTTCAAATCTTTACTAAGTATTTCTTCTTAGTAGTAGAAATACTAAGACATGAACATATACTTTAATATTGGCATAATCATAATTCAACTGATTGGTTGCAATGATAGATGGGGTGAAGTATGGGTAAAGCATGAAGGCTCTATTGCTACTATTGGTATCACTGACCATGCCCAGGTTCTTTTTTCTTACTTAATTCAGCATTTTATATATTTTTTTGTGTTTCTTTCTTACATTTTTTATACCATTCATACTTTTCCACCACGGTAAATTTGATTCTTTCTTACGTTTCATTTCATCAGTTCTAGCTTTCTGAATGTCTGCTAGGTCTGTTTCAATAGTTGCTGAATTAATTGATTCTTGTTTTGCTGATGGTATTGAGCTCATGTATCACAAATATGAAATTGGTTATTCAAATGTTATTGTGATCAAGCTTTCCATCAGAACTGTGGTGTTAGCCTAACTTAGCGGAGCTGTCTTGGATTCTTGGTGATATAATTCAATCTCAAGAAAGGGCTCACAAGATCGGTCAGGTATTTAGAAAATTTTGATTGTGAATTCAAGACTAAAAACACTAAAATAAAAGATTCTGGATAAACGTTAGCTTGATCTAGACTTAGGATATATGAATGGTTTTAATTAAAGAAACTGAATAATTAATGCCTACTACAAATTATAAACAATAATTTAGCATTTTATATATTTTTTGTGTTTCTTTCTTACATTTTTTTATACCATTCATACTTTTCCACCACAGTAAATTTGATTCTTTCTTACGTTTCATTTCGTCAGTTCTAGCTTTCTGAATGTCTGCTAGGTCTGTTTCAATAGTTGTTGAATTAATTGATTTTTGTTATGCTGATGGTATTGAGCTCATATATCACAAATATAAATTTTTTTATTCAAATGTTATTGTGATCAAGCTTTCCATCAGAGCTGTGGTGTTAGCCTAACTTAGCGGAGCTGTCTTGGACTCTTGGTGATCTAATTCAATCTCAAGATAGGGCTCACAAGATCGGTCGGGTATTTAGAAAATTTTGATTGTGAATTCAAGACTAAAAACACTAAAATAAAAGATTATGGATAAACGTTAGCTTGATCTAGACTTAGGATATATGAATGGTTTTAATTAAAGAAACTGAATAGTTAATGCCTATTGCAAATTATAAACAATTCAGATTATACAAGATTAGGGGAAGGGTGAACAAGTGCCAAACAAATTACATGGATATTTTGAAACAACTTGTAGGCCTATTTAACTTGAACTATGCTTCATGACTAGTTGCTAACAAAAGCCAGCGTCCAGTATATAAACTCATTTATGAATTATGATGTGAAGTTGTTCACAACTTCAAATATGAATGACCGTAGAGATATGAAGTACATCGTGTATGTTTAACAAATCTCAGTTAGTTGAGGATAAATCTCTTACCATTTTGGTTTATAAGTTGGATTACTTAGGAGGGTCACTCATTTCTTTTCTTTACAATTACTAATGAATCAAAGGAGTAAATATCATCTACCTGCATATAAGGAAAATAGATGCCCTTCCTTAAGATAATTGAGGTGAAATCCCGAATTTTGATCCATTATTGTTTTAGGTGATCATTTTAGCCATTCTTTTTTTCAATTACTGTCAAGAAGTCATTCAGATGAAATGAGTACTGTGTGTTCATTGTACACAAATCTTTACTAAAATCAAGTCTTAGTTACTTTCATCTTAAAATGATGAGTAGGGAAAACTACTTTTGTATTTTGTAATTTGAAGTGGGTTTATCATTATGGTATAGGGCCTCCATGTTCTTTCCAATCACTTCATTGTAAAACTTCTAGTTTTAGTCTTTTGGCTTTGGTATTTGCTTTTTGTTTCTTACATATTCAAAAGTAAGAGTGACATATATACACTACCAGGTTAAGAGCATACCTAAAACTTGTTAAAATATAATAAAACTTGTTGAGCTTTTTGGTTGATGATGACATATATATTTTTTGTTCTTTTATGTTCTCTTCTCTGCCCTCAG
The DNA here is from genome assembly GCA_949673415.1 of Euphorbia schlechtendalii. NCBI lineage: Eukaryota > Viridiplantae > Streptophyta > Magnoliopsida > Malpighiales > Euphorbiaceae > Euphorbia > Euphorbia schlechtendalii. The sequence continues at coordinate 12,601 of CATIWQ010084038.1, read as the reverse complement.
AATAGATGCTGAAGCTTGCAGTCTAAAAGAAAAACTTGATACCACAAAGATATCCAATCCATTAGTGAACGAAACTAACCATCATTCATCTTAATAAAACAATTCTATGACAAAGGTGAAAGATACTTTTTTATTCATTGAAAAATTAATTTTAAACTCTAAAAGATGAATTCTATTTATGTATGTAAAGTATACATATTAGAATTTTTCATCTATGGTTGTTTGATTGTCTTTTATGCTTTGATGTTCGTTACGTTCACATCATAATAGTCCACTTGGTTTTCATCTATGGTCGTTTGATTGTCTTTTTTTCTTTTTCTATTTTTATCAATTTAATAGACCTATTCGCGGGCCGGGCTACCCGCCCGGCCCAGCCCGAGCCCGCTTCAACGGGCCGGGCTTGGACACTTATTTTTTTAAAAAGCCCGGCCCGAGCCCGAGCCCGAGCCCGTCAAAGCCCGAAGATTTATGGGCCGGGCTTGGTTTTTATATAAATACCCGAGCCCGGCCCGACGAATAATTTTATATATTTTTTATATATTTATACATTAAATTTATTATTATTTTAAGATTTTATATTTTATCCTATTAAATTTTTATACTTGGTTACAATAAATGTTACTAAATATTAAAGATTTTAAGTAAACAATGCAATTATATTTAAAATTTAAATATATTTTAACTTTTTTTATATTTTTTCTATTAATTTAATAAAAATATTAATAACAAATAAAATATTCATGAGCTTGGATCGGGCTTGGGAATGACCTTGTTAGCCCGGTCCGAGCCCGAAGTTCTAAAGTACGGGCTTGGGCCGGGCTTGGGTTAACGTTTTTTGTAAAAAACCCACCAAACCCGACCCGAACCCGACCCGGCCCGCCGACGAACAGGTCTAATTTCAACCAGTACAATTTACATATGAAATTTACAAACTTTATGTATAAATGGATTGAATTATATTACTACTCAAAATGCCTTTCCTTTGATAAATAGATTTCATACAAGGGCAGTGTGAAGAAAGCGGCGAAAATTAACTAAATCCTGACGTAATTAATGGATTCGCTAAACTAAATCCAGTACTGAATTTAGTAATTTTTCTCATTGATTTACAGTGAAAGCTGATAGATTCACTACCGATTCAGCAAATCTTCTTCTTCGTTTTCAGCTCCTACGCTATTGTAATTGCTTGCAGGCTTTGGGGATCTCCGGATATCAGTTTTGCTTTACTCCGAAACAAATCTAGGTCTGTTGAGAGATGGGAGGATACCCTTTAAGCTCGGCTTTTGATTCCAAATCGGGACAGCTTATCATGCTATGTTTGCTGTTAATGGTTGGTTCATTCTACTTGGGTACTCTTTTTGGCAACAATTCACCTATTTATGTCTCCCATTTCTCCAATTCATCTTCCTCCGCTTCTTCTTCTTCCATTGGTATGTTTTATTTACAAGTATCCTTCACCATTTAAATTGGTGTTCATCATTTCTTCTAAAATGTAACGATTTAATGTTCATGTGTGGAAATCTCACTTTAGCGCTATGCTTTATTAGCACCTTCTTGTTTTAATGTTTGAAAGGGCCAATCTGTTGATATGTAGAGTAGAGATGTCTTGAGAAATTTGTATTTACATAGCAGTTTAGCAGATTGCATTTGATATTTGATGGGTTGATTCTGCAGTGATTTGCTTTTCTTGGTTTTGATGGGCATAATCTGTTAGCTACTCATCGATCTTACAATGTCTGAGCTAGCATTTACATGAGCTTAGCGAGATTGGAAGTTAATTTTTCGTAATTATTAAATGATATGGAAGACTTTGAATCCAGACATTTGGTCAAGTTAATTATAGATCATATAATTCCAAATTCCAACCAATACTTTCTAACGTTGAACATTAAATCTGACCAAATTAGAAGTGGACTGTGGTGGACAATTATAATAGCCTTATAATATTGGCAATTTGCAATTTGAGTTCTTGCAATTGATTCATTTTTATATTGGACGAGTACAGGTGGCTCTACAATCCCAAACAGAATTGCTCTAGCTTACCGCAAAACACCGTTGGTGATTCCAGATAAAGGGATGAATATATGTCCCTTGGAGTTCAACGAGTATATTCCTTGCCATGACGTGTCTTATGTGAAAGAATTAATGCCGACCCTTGATCTATCTAGACGAGAAGAGCTAGAGAGACACTGTCCTCCACTCGAAAAGCGTTTATTTTGCCTGGTTCCACCACCAGAAGATTATAAATTGCCGATAAAATGGCCAACTAGCCGGGATTACGTGTGGCGAAGTAATGTGAATCATACACATCTCGCTGAAGTCAAAGGAGGACAAAATTGGGTGCACGAAAAGGATCAGCTATGGTGGTTTCCAGGTGGCGGTACTCATTTCAAGCATGGAGCACCAGAGTACATACAGAGGTAGTTCAGGTTAAATATTTCATGTTCCTAATTTCTCTTTCTTGAACTTCATTTCATCTAGTTTGTCATTGACATTTTATGCAATTCTTTCACATAATTCTATTAAGTTCTTCGATTTTTTGTTCTGAACGCAGGTTGGGTAATATGACAACTAATGAAACAGGAGATCTTCGTTCAGCTGGGGTTGTTCAAGTTCTTGATGTTGGCTGCGGTGTTGCTAGCTTCTCAGCTTTTCTTCTTCCTTTGGATATACAAACTTTGTCTTTTGCACCCAAAGATGGTCACGAAAATCAGATTCAGTTTGCTTTAGAGCGAGGGATTGATGCAATGATCTCTGCCATTGCTACAAAGCAGCTGCCGTATCCATCTAGCTCTTTTGACATGGTTCACTGTTCAAGATGTCGAGTTGATTGGCATGAAAATGGTACGTTATTGGTAATATGTAAAAACAAGATACTTACTGATGAAAGATTAATTCAAAGAGACTACACGGCCTGCCAACAACTCTCACTAATAACTGATGATGATCAATACATGAAGTTGATAACTTCCAATGAAGCACCACTAATTATTAGTATTTCTCTAAAGTAGCAATAATTAAAAGATTACATGCTTGTTGGTGTTGATGTGATACAATGATTACTAACCCTTGTTTTTTTAATAAGTTCAATTTGTTGTTTGTTAATCTGAGAGTACATCACTTATACTACCACCTGTACGACCAGTACAAGGTTTTTAAATCAGTTGAATTGGTGGAGTCCATGAATATGTAATGGAGATGCTATCTTGATATTGTACAATGGAAAGTTTAGCATAACCTTAAGGTCCTGTTGAGTAAGCAATGTACCTGATGAGGTTTTTAGAACACCATAATGATTCTGCAAATATTACAAGACAGTTATAAAGCTGGTTTAACTATGTAAATGAATAACTTAAAAATTTATTAAAGGCTACCAGGAAAAACAACACTAAACGATACTGGATTTGCCCTTATGCTGATTAAATTTTGGTTGGTGGCTTGGTGTAGGTGTAGTAAGAAGTTTGATTGACTAGTCACTTGTATATTTTTCGAGGATTAAGTCATGTCTGGGGGAAGTTTTCATCTGCGTATTCACAAATTCAATTGAATATTAATCTCATTTCTTTCTTGTTCCCTGTAGGTGGTATGTTGCTGAAAGAAGTTGATCGCCTACTGCGAAATAATGGATATTTTGTATATTCAGCTCCTCCAGTTTACAGAAAGGATAAGAACTATCCCCAAATTTGGGATAAGCTGGTCAATCTCACTTCAGCAATGTGCTGGAAACTCATTGCTCGAAAAGTTCAGACAGCAATATGGGTTAAAGAAGATAACGAGCCATGCCTACAGAAAAACGTCGACACGAAGCTCATAAATTTGTGCAACATAGTGGATGATATAAAACCATCATGGAACACACCTCTCGGGAACTGTATCCCAAAAAGAGTTGTGCAATCCAATGCTCAGAAGCTTCCTCCTAGGCCACATCGTCTTTCTGTGTATTCAAATAGCCTAATGAAGATAGGTTAACCCTTCACTTATTATAATTTAAGTTGCTAACAATGGATTTTGATGGTCAGGAATATACTTAGCCCATAAGAATCTGACAATGAATTTCGTGAATGCATGTATTAGGTATTAGCGAGGAAGAATTCAATTCTGATGCCATGTTCTGGAAAATCCAAGCCGGCCATTATTGGAAGATCATGGATGTTGCTGACGTGGATATCCGAAATGTCATGGACATGAATGCTTATATTGGTGGCTTTTCCGTGGCTTTGAACACATTGCCTGTATGGGTGATGAACATAGTTCCATCTATCATGAATAATACTTTGTCTGCTATTTACGATAGGGGTCTCTTGGGTGCCTTTCATGATTGGTAAGAAATTGTGGATAAATTCAGATTTGATGATTTGTTAGTATATCATTGATTAAATTTCTGTTTATATTATCGTTTCAGGTGTGAACCATTCTCGACATATCCTCGCACATACGATTTGTTGCATGCCGATCATCTCTTTTCTCATTACAGAAACAATGGAGAAGGTTGCTTGCTAGAAGATATCATGCTGGAGATGGATCGTTTAATACGACCACAGGTAATCATCGATTATGATCATATATGCTAAAGAAACATAGATTTTAGTTTTATGATCATATATGCTAAAGAAACATAGATTTTAGTTTTATAACTTATGGACCTATATTCGCTTATGTTTTGCAGGGATTTATTATCATAAGAGATGAGGAATCCGTGACGGCAAGAATTCATGATTCAGCACCAAAGTTTCTATGGGAGGTTGAACAACAATCTCTAGAAAACAAACAAAAGAAGCTTGAAACTGTGTTATTCTGTAGAAAGAAGTTTTGGGCAATTGTCTAAGGTGTGATCTAATATGCATATATATGTTTTACACTAACCAGTTTTTGTTTTTCACTTGTTCTTTTCCATGTGCTACTTTCCACTTTGTAGTTTCTTCCTATTCAAATTCTTTGTATCAACAGGAGTATAAAACAGAACTTTGTAATTTTAGCTTGAGTTTTGAATCCATGAACTTTACTATGGAGATATTTAGATGATATAGCTTTATAGGAAATGGATTCTCTAAAGTAATTCTTGAGGTTGAGAAAAACCATAAAAACTATTTTGTGAAATGGGAAAAGATATGGGAAATGTTATCTTCTTGAAATGTGCTCTACTATCTTCTTCCATACTAACCACGACTTCCAGAAAGCAGCCCTCACACAAATATCTGCCAAATTATCTAACAGACCTTCACCAGGCCTCAGTGGTTTCGTGCTTTTCTGGTTTGAACTTTCATCATCTTGTATGTGTTTAGAGTCTATTTCAATACAAAGTAATTAGCTTATGAAAATTAGTACCATAATATGCTTGATATTGTTTATGGTTTATGTTGAGTTCTGTATAAAAATGTTGAATCTCCAAATAAAATAACTATCATAAAATTAAGAACTAGGGGTGCAATATGGCCTTTATACAGCAAATCACCATTGCTACATTTGTAGTTCTTGTGGTTTTTGTTAAATTCAGGAGTTTATCACTAAATTTAAACATGCAGTTAGTTCAAATATGTAATTTATTTTCTTGATTTTATTGAGTCAAATTGGTGGTCTCATTGTATAACACCCAACCAATGAAACTAGTAAAATTAGCTACAAATGTTTCTAGAACATCTTTTGTAGCGTGATCTTATGAGTTGCTTCATGCTAATTCTTCAACAAAAACTTTACGAAATTGAAGAAAGTGATGGAGCCTCATGAAGTGAGCAAAACAATATCATTCAAGCCATTTTACTATAGATAAAATATTATCACCGATAGAGGTGATCTAACTAGTTGCTTGCTTCATGCTATTTCTTCAACAAAAACTTTTGAAAAGTGAAGATAGTGATGGAGCCTCATGAAGTGAGCCCAAAAAAAAAAATCATTCAAGACATTTTGTTCTCGATAAAATGTTATCATAGATAGAGGTAGTTACATGTATCGATCTTAAAAAATGTTAGTTGTTTGGATGATGAACATGACACTTCAATTGATGACGTGTCAATTATCCAAACAGTTGAATCATGAGATGTGTCCCCACAATGCTTAAAATTTTGGAAAAAAAATATGTTAGTCCCATATTGTGTGTCCCTTCCATTCTATTCAGATATTGACATGTAGCAGACATGTAAGAGAAATAAATTAGTTGGAAAGAGAAACTGAAAGTAAGTAAAAAAATTAAAATAATTAACACTTGTTAATATTCGAATGGGAGACATGAAAGGGGATAGTAATTTGGGACAACATATTTTTTTTCTAAATTTTTTTTTTTCATAGAAAATGAGAGTTATATTCAAAGAAAGTTTGATCGAGTTAAAAAAAAATGACGGGCTAAAATAGGCCCAACCCAATTGAGTTAGATGTATCACTTGAACAAACTTAACAAATTTCAGTTGGTTGAAAAAGAAATGCTAGTAGAAGAAACTTACTTTTCCTGTTTTGTAGGCCTCTAAACGGCTAGTAGCAAGAAAGTAGCCATTTCAATTATGCAACTGAAAGTAATCACAAAATGCAAATCAAATCAATCTACTTTGACCTATTCTTCAGCAAGCTTCTACTACTGCGTATTCCACTTCTGCATATCTTAACAATTAGGGCTTCCAATGAAGTGCTGAAAAGGAAGAAATTCTGGTAGAATCAGATATGGAAGAAGTGAAAGGAGTAATAGATTCTAAACTACCTCAGTTACATTCTCCGGTCCAAGATGAACAAATTGGTATGATCGTAATTCTAGCATTCCTTTTCCACTCTCTTTTTTTGTTACCAACTAATCCGTGGTAAATGCATCTCATATTTTGTTAATTTTTGCTTAATTGACAGGAGTAATACGGGAATTAAGGGATCTACGACCAGCTAACTATCTATTTAAGATAGAAAACTTCTCACATCTCTCTAATGCTAAGGCAGATCACTATGAATCAAACGATTTTGAAGTTTCCGGCTACAGATGGTACATTTTCCCCTTTATTACCTGCAATTTGGCTATTAATCTGTTATTTAATTATATGTTACTTATGCTAATGTATTCAGGAAATTGCGGGTTTATCCTAATGGAAACAAGAAGTTGAATGAGAATAAGCACATATCTCTCTATTTAGTGCTGTCCAAATCAAATGAAATTACTATACATGAGGAGATTAATACCTACTTCAAGTTGTTTGTTTACAATCAAATTGAGGACAAGTATTTGACTGTTCAAGGTTTTATAATTTATATACTTGATATAAAAATGTTTATCTTGTTTTTTTACCAATTTTAGTTTAATGTTTGTCTAGTGAATTTGTTGAATAAATTGATCATTTGGGCAGATGCCAAGTGGAGGGTTTGGCGTTTTCGTGGGACAAAAGCGGAATGGGGTTTCGACCAATTGGTTCCGCTCGATGTCTTCAATGACAAATCAAACGGATACCTAATTGATGATTGCTGCATATTTGGAGTCGAGGTTTTTGTTTTGAACCCTTTTAGCAAAGGGGAGTGTGCATGTGTTGCGAAGGACCTAATGGCTAACAACACTTACACTTGGAATATTCCAAATTATGCACAGAGGATCTATGAAGGCTGTTGTGGTTCCGATGCTTTTGTTATCGGTGGGCTAAAATGGTATGCTGCACCTGCAGAGATACATTTTGTTTTTCTGGCTTTTTCAATGCTGATTTTTAAGTAACTTGTTGATGTCATACAGGAGTTTATGCATCTATCCACAAGGGTATGCTGAAGAGTATGGAAATAGCTTGTCCTTGTTTTTATATATAGCCAATCTTAACCCTGCATATATCATATATGTTGAATATGTTATGTGCATCAAGGATCAACTTCACGGAAAACACCATGAAAGATCAGGTGAATACGATTTTAACCTATTAATTTGAACTTGCTCTACTTTATCAACAACTTAACCTCAATCAGGTGAGACCTTTCCATTTCAGAATCTGATCTGTGCTTTATCTTATGTGTTTGCAGGTGATGGCTATTTTTCTCAATCTGACAGCAATTCAGGGTTTCAGAGTTTTATACCTCTCAGCAAACTAAATAAAGTATCAGAGGGATATATAATTAATGGTGGTATGGTTGTTGAAGTGCAAATTTCTTTGATAACTGTAAACAAGGAGCTCTACTGAAACTTTTAAGATTTTTTTAACCTCTTGGAGCTGAGGAGATACAATTATGAACTGGTGTTGGCTTTATTTAGAGGAAGAAATGAAATCTAGATTTTGATGGAGGAGTACTGCAAATGCAACACCCTTTGTCACTTAAAGGCACGTATTATTTGATTGATATTAATGCGCTTACAATTCTAAATATGATATAAAATAAATAACTAATGGATAAAATTTTAAATTCAAATAAGATAAATCTAATCCTAACAAATTAGATAATATTTGACATATTATTTTTACTGATTTTTAATCAGATTTCAACAACTGGGAATTGCTCTTAAATTTGTAAACGCTGAACTACTTTTACTTAGTTGTACGGTGGATGCATGCAAAATGAAATTGGTTTTATTTTTGTTCTCATAATTTTAAATTCAATTCTTTCAGCCTTTGAAGTTTTGTTCTTCAAGACGTGTAAAATAAATGGTAGTGGCGGTAGTGCATCTTGTAATATAGGATGAGGAGAAATGAGACTTTCTTTTTTGAGGGCCTTGTTGATAAGCGTACTTTCACTTTGTATATGAGATTTATTTACACGCTCAAACGCAATAAAAGTTTGCAGCCATAACTTTTAAGTAAATGATTAATTTAATAGGAATTGGAATGAAGAGAGAAGAAATTAATAATGGAAGAAGAAAATCCTAATCAGTGATCGTTCAAGCCAAAACAGGAAAGAGATCAGAATTATATTATGGGTGGTTGATCGGAATAAATGGATTTACATTGAATTTATTTTAAATAATTCCCGACCATCAAGACAAGAGCAAGTATTATCGAGCTAGCCTAAATAAAGACTATGGCTGTACTTCCTCATCTTTTAAAATCCTAGTATTCCTGCTGGCTAAGTCTCTTGTGCGTTTCAAATGCACTTGTAAATCATTCTGTGCCATAATTGAAAGCTCCGATTTCCTCAATGCGTTTGAAATGAACTTGAAAATATTACAAGACAGGTTCAAAGCTGGTTTAACACTGTAAAGGTACAACTTAATAAGTTATTATTGGATACCAAGAAAAAAACACTAAAGAAAACTGGTTTTGCCCTTATGCTGATTAAATTTTGGTTGGTGACTTGGTGTAGGTGTAGTAAGAAGTTTGACTGAGCGGTCACTTATATATTTATCGAGGATTAATTCATGTCCGTGGAAACCTGTCATCCGCGTGTTTTCACAAATTCAATAAAACATCATCTCATTTCTTTCTTAATTCTTGTAGATTGTATCTTTCTGAAAGAAGTTGACCGCCTATTGCGAAATAATGGATATTTTGTATGCTCCTCCAGCTTACAGAAAGGATAAGAACTATCCCCAAATTTGGGATAAGCTGCTCAATCTCACTTCAGCAATGTGCTGGAAACTCATTGCTCGAAAAGTTCAGTCAACATCATGGGTTAAAGAAGATAACGAATCAAGCCTGCAGAAAATTGCAGATATGAAGCTCATAAATTTGTGCACATAATCATAAACCATCTTGGAAAAAACACCTTTGAAATTACATTACATGAGGAGGTTAATGCCTACTACACCTTGAAAGATCAGGCGGATACAATTTGAACTTGCTCTGCCTTATTATTAACAACTTAACCTCAATTTTGCGAGACCTTTCTGTTTCAGAATCTGGTTCTGTGTTTTATCTGATGTTTTGTAGGCACTGGCCTTTTTTCTTGTATCTAACAACAATTTGGGCTTCCGGAGTTTTATACCTCTCAGAAAACTAGATGAAGCATCAGAGGTATATATAGTTAATGGTGGTATGGTTGTTGAGGTGAAAACTGCGACCAAGGAGTTCTGAACCTCTAAGTTAAAGAGTTTTTTTTACCTCCCAGGAGTTAAAATTATGAACTGGGAATTACTCTTAGATTTCTAATAGATTGTGTTGTTCAGTATACTTTCCCTAATACTTCAATTTAAGATAAATAATTTGGTATATAATAAATTAGATTTAACATAATTAAAATTTAATTTTAATTAATTTTTTTGAATATGAATTTGAAAGAGGTCACATTTCGAATCTTAACTTTTTTATCTTTGCTTATTTAATCAATCATTTTAGTTGTTTATATAGTTAACTTTGAATGCATTTTTAACTATATATACAAACATATATTGTTAAAATTTTTCGTTTAAATTCCACTCTCTCTATTGCTGAGTTCTATCCGTACTCCCAAGCCAATTTCAGCCCCTCCCACACTCCCCAAAGCTCAGCTTTCATCACCCAATATTTTGACTAATAATTCTCATTAACCACCTACATGTATCATCCCGGATCCCGGATGACTCCTAGCTAATATAGATGAGTCCTTAGCCCATCAAAATCTATTGTACATCCACCTTGCTAATATAATAGCCAGGCAATGTAAAATTGAGATTAATTGTATGTTTCATTTTTATTTTTTTGTTTACTCTCAACTTTAGAGAATCTAGATGCAAACAATGAAAGAATTAACAAAAGTTATACTCAAGGTTACCTGTTTGTATCGTTCCAGTAAATCTTGAACAAATCAACGTACTTATTATATTGCACCGTCGACATGGCATCTAAAAGATATTCATCCTGGATGACCTTTCTTATATCTCGCTTGCACTTATCACTCACCCTACAAATAAACAAGAAATCAACAAAAAACGAAAACAAGCAAATGAAAAAGAGATTCAGCTCGTACGTGCCGGTGATATAACTGATAAACTCGTTAGCAACTTCCTGAACATCATTGTCAATCTTAACACCGACCGAAATAATCTTCTTCACAATTCTGCTAACATTAGAGGAAGTGTAATTTTCTTAGTGACAGGCTCCGATATTACTTCTCGAGTCTCCTGCTCTGGCATGGTTTCCTGAGTCTCCTGTTACGGCTCTAGTATGATTTCATGAGTCTCCTGCTCTTGCTCTTGCTCCACTTTGACATGCTAAAATGGAGGAAAGAATGAAAATGTGAAGAAGATGATCGATGCAAAATCGTACAGAATAACAAACTAAAAGTTAGAGGGAACTTAGTGCGTTAGATAATGGCATTTGAAAATCGAGTAAAATAGTATTTAAAATATTTTTATTGTGAAAATATCTTTTAATCAAAAAAAAGTTTCATGATAGTATTAATTGAGATTTAATATAAATTAAATGTGTAACAACTGTTCCATTAAACTTTAATGACTATATTTGGTTTAATGTTTTGTAACTTCCTTCAATTACACCTTTTAATGTGGGTTAAAACTTTGTTTTTATGAATATAACTTTTATTTCAACAACTCTTTTTCTAGCTACATAAAGGTCTTGTTTTCATTTGTGGAAAGTAACTTTTTATGTTATTATATTACGAATTTCAACCTCTCTTTTCTCCCAAATTTTTTGAATATATACATTAATTCAAAAGTTAGGAGTTGTTTAATCCTAGAAGGAATAATCAAATATACTTTAAGGACAACATATCAGACACGACTCAACTTGGTTCTCGTTTACCATATTTGCCTTCTTGTGATTTCAAGTGGTTTTCTAAATCTGGACAACATTTGATTGATTTTGTCCAGTTTTGAAAGCTTCTAACAATTCTCATCTTTGAGATGCCTTTGATCAATTTTGTCTCTGAGTTGCCTTGCCTCTGAATTTTGACCTTGTCTCTAAGGACAGCTTTAGAGAACAGCCTTTGATGACAAATTACTTAGCAGAGATTTTATACAACATTATCAAACTCAAATTTTAAGCTTTGTACTCTTTGTATCATATATTCTACGAGTGATATACCTTAATATTTCCAACAAATTGAAATGACTAAAATTCTGTTACTGATTATGCGGATGAGAATAAAATATACAGAAAAGGCTTTATGTAGCCAGCCTACTACACGAAGAAGAGAATCATCGCAAAATGAAAATGAATTACAATTATAACTAATTGTGAAGGAACCAATCTCAGCTTGACATGTGGAGATAATTTAAAAGACTTGGGTTTTCACATTCAAGATCGAAATTGTCATCAGCAGCGATCGTAACGGATCCTGGATCTGGATCTTAATTTTATAGACCCGTTGGATCCGGGTCTAAGAAAACGAATATGGATCCGTGTCCGGATTTTACAATGTAACCCGGATCCGTGATTAAAGATTTATTTTGCTTTTTTATTTATTATTTACCTTGAAAATATTGGATAATTAATATTATTTGATATCCACGTAAATCTAATTGCATGAACATAATTAAATGAGCATGTAAACTATTTAAAATAAGGTGAAATGTACAAGTATGGAAGCTGAAACTCAGAATTTGATGTTAATTATATGAACCCGTTTTGGATCCGTATATGGACCCGGATCCGTTGGATTTGGATTCTAAAATTATGGATCCAACGGAATTGGGTCGGATCTGGGCCTAATACATATAAACGGATCCGGATCCGGCCCGTTGACATTCCTAGTTATCAGATACCAATATGGAAACATAATTGAAACGGGA
>CATIWQ010084034.1:0-16460 GCA_949673415.1 Euphorbia schlechtendalii | reverse complement strand
TTAATACCCTCATCCTTTATTCATCAATTTCAAAGTATTATGGCTATAGTTTCCTAACACTTTAAACACACTTAATACTTATAGGACTTATTCGAGATTTGCATATAAAACTCATAGTAAGAATACCATTAGATATTACTCCACTTAAGCTTATCAGAAGCATTAAACTAAAACTATATAACTTATACTAATTCATGTTGCATCGAAATATAAATCGAAACTTACTTGGAATGTTGCTCTCGAATGTTGCTTACCACTCATCCGTGCCAAATTGATAAATGTTGTGCTAATAACGCTCAATTTAAACATGTGCTCAAGGTTTGTACTAACATCAAACTTGTAAATACCTAACACTCAAAATAACCTTGGACAAATGTTAGTAAAGTATAAGAAATGATAATGTATAAATGTCACAAAAATCAACAAAAAATTTTCAAATTCTTTGATTTTTTAATTTTATTAAATTTTTTTGAATTTTACGGGATTTTTACAAATGCCCCCACACTCTAAAGAACACAATGTCCTCATTGTGAGACATTTAATAAAAATCAAAATTAAAAACTAGTCTAAAAATATGAAAAAGAAAGGTGAGAAAAGAATAACCCCGTTTTTATTGAGAAGGAGAATCCAGGGCCCATGTTGCGATCGCGAAGGCCTGTCGCGATCGTGACTTCCTTAATCATAGAAATAGTAGATTTTGAAACCCGATATTCACAAGTGTGACATGTATGTCGCAGTCGCGATCTTCTTTAATTCTTCAAATTCTTCAAATTTTAGACTTTGTACCTAGAAAAACATAGAAAAACACAATGTATTAAATATAATTACATTCCCCGGACAATTCGATCTCTAGAATGGACTTGCCTTCCCCGGAAATGGTGCCAAAAATGTGATCGTGAGTTTTTGGCTATGCTCATTTCGAAAGACTTATCCTTGGCAACGGTGCCAAAAACTTGTTCACCACTTTTCTACTAATAAGTTTAATAGTTTGTTCACAAGATTCGGCTATATATCAATGGTGCCAAAAACTTGTTCACAGAAAATATAGGTGTTGTCAGTACCTCTTATCAAATAGAAAAATGATGATAACTGCAAGTATACAGTTGAAATGTAGTTTTAAAAGATATCGATCCCACAGGGAAGGACTAGCTCTAAAGATCAACAAGGAAGATAAAATAAGGAAAATAAAATATAATGAAGTAAAGGTTAGGAAAGAAGGGTTAGAATGAAAAATGAATAAATATAGGTATAAAAGATTAGAGAATATAAATTTATAGATTTTCCCTACAAAATAAATATAGCAGAGAAAGAATGCAAGTTCAACAAAGATTTTACGATTCACTAAACTAATCTAACAGACTCGATTCTAAATACTCAGATGTTCAATTATTCACCGTAGAGTAACACATGAAATGACTTTTCTAAATCTAGCGCAAATGAATTAAGACAATTATATAAACATGGACAATGTCAATACTATGCTTAGTACGGGTTGTTCTCACATAGCCACATTTAGCAAGTTACCATTCCAAAAATGTTAGGTCACTAAACAGCGTTGTATTAGAAATCCAGTGATTATACACGATATTGTTAACCCCGAAATTACTCTTCAAATTAACTCCAATGCATATAACTTGATTGACATAAATAACTTAACATGAAATATGCATTATGACATATAGACATTTCATAAACTTCGAAATAGAAAGTATAAGTAAAAAGCAAAGACAAGTTGGAAGGTATGCAAGTGAAAGCTAAAGTTGATCAAACCGTATCCACTCTTTAATAGGAGTCATCAATTCCCGCAATTCCTACGTCTGCTTTGAATTCGATCTCGACCCGTACAGAACCTCCGCTAGGATGCTATTCTTTGCGAATATTGAACAAACGAATTTTGAAAAATGAAAACTTTTATTGATAAGTGATTTACAAGTACACTTATACAACAATCGCTCAAGAATACAGAGAAATCTAGTGATCGAAACAAGGATTCGAATCACTTAAACATTTTCTCGCTAATACTTATGAACGTAGCAAAACTAGATATTTATTCTCTATCTATACACTATGCACTATCTTTCACCCCTTTCTTCTACACTCTATGATGCTGTGGTGCATGAAATTTTTGATGATTGGAACCCTATTTATAGAGTTCGAAAGGTTGCATCTATCGAAACGAAGAGTTGTGTCCATTGGTGAAAGATTGCATCTCTTCATTGTGATTGGTTGAGAAGCTTTGATATAATCCACAGTGGATAGGCACCTTTTCATGATTGGTTGACTTGTAATAGGTGTCTTATCATTGGTAGTTGATGGTGGTTGATCATGCTTATCTGGCGATTGGTAGTTAAGAAGATAAAACCAGAAAACCGTCCAAGTTGCGATCGCAATATATATGTCGCGACCGTGAATCTTTATTTGGTAGACTTCTATTTCTGAAGTGTACAAGTCACGACCGTGAATTGAGTTTTTCTTCAAAATTCTTCTTGCAACTTCACTAATCTTTGATAGCTTCAATCCTAAGCCAAATCTTTTGTTCCACACATCTTTTTGCACCTTTTTCACTCTTTTTTTTATAGAATTCCACTTTTGATCATCTTACTCCTAAGATTTACCTAGTATCTGCATTTGTATAAAAAATAACTACATACCACGTGAAATCTTTTATATGAAGTATAAAATGACTTAAATTATAGTGTTTAATGTGTAATATTAATATGATATTAAGTGTAATTATACACTTATCAGAAACGATATTCCTTTTCTTTAGATAGTTAAGACATGGTTGTCAAAGAAGTTCTCCATGAAAGACCTTGGAGAAGCAACTTTTATACTTGGTATTAAAATTTACCAAGATATATCCAAAAAGCTGCTAGGTTTTTCATAAAGTACATACATAGACAAGGTTTTGGCTAGATTTAACCTTGTGCAGTCAAGAAAGGGTTATCTCCCAATGTCTTACGGTATTATCCTTTCTAAATCTGAGTGTCCAAGAACACAAGAAGAGAGACTATGCATGAATGAAATACCCTATGCCTCAGTGGTAGGGTCCATCATGTATGCTATGGTATACACTAGGCTAGACATCTCATATGCATTGAGCGTCATGAGCAGATTTCAATGTGACCTAGGTTAGAATCACTGGACGGCCATTAAAACTATCCTCAAGTACTTACGCAGGACTAAGGATATGTTTTTAGTATATGGAGAAGCTGATCTCACTTTAAAGGGATACATCGATGTGAGTTTTTAGTCTGACAAGGATGATTACAAGTCCTAGTTAGGGCATGTGTTTATGTTTAATGGAGGGTAGTTGTTTGGAAGAGTTTCAAATAGGATACGATTGTCGATTCAACCATAGAATCTGAGTACATAGCTGCTTCAGAAGCGGCTAATAAAGCTATCTGGCATAAGAGATTTATTGGTTATCTCGGTGTCCAATATGGTAAAGCCGGTAGCGGTCTATTGCGATAACAATGGGGCTATTGCTCAAGCAAAGGAACCACGTTCTTGCTAGAAAAATTGGACATGTACTTAGTAAATACCATCTTATTCAAGAGATAGTAGCTAGAAAAGATATAAGTTTAGAATACATCCCAACAGATTAGAATCTAGCGGATGAGCTAACAAAACCATTGACTCAGGTTAAGCATGATTAGCATGTTAATGAGTATGGTATAAAGCACATGAACAATTGGCTTTAGTGCAAGTGGGAGATTGTTAGACATGATGTATGCCATAAAGGCAATTAGGGTGATATGTCTTTATTAGTTATAATGTACAAACAGTTTTGAATTATTAATAATAATCAAAGGCATTCTATTGCTTATCATTGCTTCTTTTTAAATGTATCTCACTTGTATCATATATATTTTGATATGTATATGCGCATTGATGAAACAAATTCTGTGACTAATTCATAGTGTAAAAGTACAAGGAAATAGTGGGAGCTATGTGGAGTGAGAACTGCACATACGTGTTACTATGAATAGTCTAAATATCCTTAGTTGTAGTTCCATTGAGACTGGACATCAATGGAGTGGATAGACTAGCATGTGTAGGCTTACACCTTGGATTAGTTCCAAGTGGCCGATCTCATGAGCTGAAGGTGGTACCTTGAGTTAGCACATGAATGTATTCAGGTAATACATTAGAGATTGCCATAAGACAGACACTCGGAAATAACTCTATCTATGTGTTGGTGTCATGTCTTATTGCAATAATAGTACGAGTATCCTCAAACCTGATATACCAGTTACCTTATGTAGGAGTTGCTATACTTTGTGTCAAACTTATTCATACCCCGGCGATCAGGATGCACGGGTGATTACGGGTATAACGATGATCACATATTGGTAAGCTATGTAGTCAAGATGGGATCCATCGCTCCTGATATAGTGATATAATGGAGATCTACCTTAGGGCCCCTTGTTGAAGTAATAAATTCATAAATCTCTTTTTAGAGTATATGATTGATGGAATAGGTTTCTAGTCAATCAAGATACAAAACCGCTAAGTGGTGTTCTTTGTGAACATGTCTAATTATAGGATTGCTATGACTATTACATGAGCTGACACTTAACCGAGCTCAATAAACTGGATGGTACTTAACCTGATGGAAGGAGTGTATTGTACTGGTTACTACTACAGAATCGAATCAAGTCATAGGCACGTGACGTTCCAAGAATCGAAGGATCATACACCTTTGCCAGAAAGCCCATTTGATCATTTTGAGCTATCGAGTTCTATAACGGTTTGGAACATATAGCCTAAAGGTTCCCGAATGGGAAGCAAAGTTTAGGTTAACCTCTAGCAGCTCTATACATTGGAATCCTATGAGGTCACACACTTTAGGTCTTTATCGAACCATATAAAGAACCTATGGACTGGGTCTATACCGAAAATACAAGTTGTGGAATCAATGAGAGGAATTATTAATTGGTTTAACTGAATTAATAATTCAAAGAAATAATGAAAAAAATAAGGAAAAATAGTCAAAGCGAGCAAGGGAATTTTCCCATTGCAAGTGGGTCCAAAAAGAACATGAGTTGTTCGAGGTGGGGCCTGCGCGCTAGCTAGCTGCAAGCGTGGAAGTGCTTCCCATGGCAGCGCTTGGATGGGCCGCAAGCCCAAATGAGGGAAGCCCACTCATGGAACCCGCGGGTTACCCAGCCCGCGGGGCTAACCTACCTACATGGGTTAGGATTTATCCTATCCCATGCAGAGTTTGAGGGGGAGTCTAACACTCCCCCTTTTTCCCTATAAATAGGTTTCTAGCCTCTCATTATTTACATACACCAAAAAGCTTTGAGCTTATTTTCTCTATGATTTCTTTTCTCCTCTTCTTTTGTTGTGCGAGATCCTCCATGAGTTTCTCCAAATAAATTGAAGAGTTCTTTTAGAAGGCTCAAAGTTTAAGTGAGCTTTCTGTTTTAGACTTTCAGGTTCATTTATAAGAAGTCAAGCAAATGCTATTAATCGATGGGTTCTACCTCTTCGAGGTTTTGGTCAATGAAGATCCGCGTGGATCAAGTTATAGAGGCTCTCCTAGTTTGGAAGCTTGTGCTATAAGAATTGCTTGAAAGGGAACGCCACTACCAAAAGAGAGATCAAGCACACATCAACTAGTAATTTTTTAATCTTTAGATGTTAGGTTTCTTTTATATGTTTTGTAAACCTAAAAGCATCTATGGAACATTTTAAACTAGATTATATCAATCATGGTATGCTTAGGAGATCCTCAAGTTAATTTTAATTTTTTGAATTTCTGCCTTGCAACCTATGCATGTTCAATTATTATCTTGATTAACCAACAAAAACTTTGATCTTTGAACTAGATAAATACTAGATACCAACCAATAGTTTTGGTATTGAACAGATAATATATAGAACTGATAGGTAGCTAGTAAAGAACTGGTACACACCAAACTTTTTTGAATATAAAAAAACAAAAACAAGATCACAAAAATCAACCTATTTTTGATATCTGATGACATTAAGAACCAATTAAATATCCATACTAGGTTCCTACTAGCACCCTACCAGCAATTATTGTGTTGATCATAGATTTGTATAGCTAGTAGAATGCTAGTATATATTTGGTATGTATCTCGTATTCACCAGTATACTACTTGTTTCTCTAAAAAAACAAATTTAAACAACAAAAAAGGAAGTTAACAAATAAAGCAACAAAAAATCTACAGAATTAATAAATAACTTACATTACTGGCGAGGTAGATTCCAAGAGTAAAAGCTCACACCAGATTTTCTTTCTAGCAACATCCAATGCTTTGAATTCAAATCACCAGATCGTATCAACCTTCTTTGGGTACCATCTTTGATGCTCCCCGATCACATGATGTATTTAAAAAATCATCAACCTCATCATTTAGTTAAAAAAACATGCAAATTAGGAAATAATACATGCAAACTAGGAATAAACATACATATTCTTCTTGGAAAGCTCCTAATCAACAAATATTAACCAAAATCCAACACCAAGTTTTCATCAACGGGCTTAAAAAACACTCCCCAATCAATGCATAGTCATCAAGCACGTATGCATTGCTTTTCAGCGTCAGAACTAAATTATTTTGTGAATGGGGATTTTGTTGCAGTTGAGGGCTTTTTGGTTCTCTTTGGGGGAACAACCTCGGGTTCTTCCACCACAAACTGTTTTCCCTTTTTTGTTGCCACTCTCTTCTAGCGCATATTCATTTCCTTCGTAGCCTCGACCTGCTATCAAGCATCAAAAGTGGGAAGACAAAAAGGAGAAACATAAGGATAAACCGTTAGCTTTATGAAAGAATGTTTTGTTACCCACAATATGAATGAATTTTATAACTTAAATGCACCTCTTCTTCGGCTTTCTTCTTTGCATAATCGGATTTGATCAGATCAATTATAACAAGTTCAGCAGTGTTGATTAGAACAGGAGATGGTTTCTAATAATACCATATTGAATTAACATATGAATCAAAATAAAAAATGCAAAAACCGAACACAAAAGACCTAAAAATCTAAAAATTCCCAGAATAAATATACATACCACAACCTCCTTGGCAAGGCTCCAATTCTAATGGTTTCCTCCAACTCATTCTCATCTATAGTTCCCAACTATTACAAACCTCTTCTACCAGAGCAGCTACAGGTTTATCTCCCTGAGTGCTCTAGGTTAGCTCTTCACTGCTAAGTGTCAACAGCTAGAAAGTTGGTGTACATTGATCAACACATTTACGCTTCTTTCAGCGAGAATAATGAATCATCACTGGCAACCGTTCCTCCCTGATCGGGCTAAGGGTTGCCAGGTTCTATTTTGTGATTTCTCGTATAGCATCCTAGCCATCAACCTTCAAACCCTCTAGTTGAACAATGGCAGCCTCCGATTCAACTAGTGCCCCCCGCTGCGATTTCAACACCCTATAAAAAACATGTACCAATGACTGCTTACTAATTCAATCAGCATCTTATACATGAGTCAACAGAAAATTGGAATTCTACTAGTTAACTACTAGTTGCAACACAAAAACCAGATAGATACCAAATCTATAAGAATGACTAAATCGATCAAATTTCAAAAATAGAAAACAAGATAACAAAACAAAAACAATTTGAAAATGAAAAAGTACCAAAAAAATATCAGTTTAATAAAGTAAATATTAGAACCCTAACAAAAGACAAAAAACCTAGAAACCAGCTTACTACCAGACATATACCATAATTAGTTGTTTAAGTGAATGCAAACAGATTAATATAATGAATTAAAAGTTTAGGCATTCAAAAAGGCAAAAAACCAGTTTCCTACCAGAAAAATACTAGACATAGTAATAATTAAAGTTTCATACCTTGCCCCCTTCAACGAAACCTCCTTCTATCCTTACTTCTTCAGCTTGCTCAGGAACCACATTTTCTGTTACCCGAATTATTTTTAAAAATACAGAAACTATTAATACATCAATATCATAAAAAACAAATAAATGCAGTTAAGCTATTCTGAACTACTTACTGGCAGTTGACTCCCAACAACATATTGGTCTTCACTTCACAACCATGTTATTATAACGTCATCACCACCGTCATCCGGACGCTTCTCAACAGCTAGATCCTGAATAAATGACAAAAAATAAAGTAAATATTAGAAACCTTACTAGATACCTTGAACATTCAATGCTTCATGTAAATACTAGCAATTTACTAGTTCCCTACCAGTTACAAACAATGTTCTAAATTGTTTAAAAAAACTAGGTTCCTACTAGTTATATACTAGATTATAGCTTTCCAACAAACTCTAAATTATTTAACAAAACATGTGTTATCCAAGATTTAAAAAAATTCTTACCTCTTCCATCTCATCAACATTCAAACCCTCCTCCACCAAAGTCTCATCAGTATTAGGAACATATTCAAGATCCTTATCCTCAACCGCATGTCTTTGTTCAGTTTCATGAGTTTCTTCATCAACAACAGCTGTTCCTACAAGCTGTGTCTTCTCAAAAGGTTCAGTGCCCTTTAATTTTAGAAAATACAAGACAATTAGTTTCAATAAAAGTATTTACAATAAAAAACATTACTAAAAGACACATACAAATACTATTTAAAAACTAAAACCCAGTTAACTACCAGTTAAAACACAAGAATATATCATTTTAGTGACCACAAATGGATTAATACAAGATATCTATTAAAATAAAGGCTTTAACAACTAAAAACCAGATTTCTACCAGTTGAATACAATGTTAGTTCATTTTTCAAATAATTAAAAAATAAAAGGAATCTACAACATATATACTAGCAAAATACCAGCACACTACTAGACCATTCAATTTTAATGATCACAGTACATTATAAACAAACAAAAAAAACTAGATTCCTACCAGATAAATACAATTACAGTACATTAAAAAGATTAGGTCTAATACAAAACTTGCATATGCATCTACATCACTTTCTCGGATCGAAAAATCAACCTCAATAGTCCTTACAATCAATTCTTCCTATTGATAAATATGATATAAAAATTATTAACAACATCAATCACACTAACGCTTTACAGTAAAAACAAAATTCAAGAATGAAAAAACAAAGATACTTAAATGCAAAATCAACTCATATCAATCTCCATAGTTTGGGAAATCCCCAAGTTAACACCGCCATCCTAATCGGTGACATCATTTTCATCCTCGTGAGTGCTGACCGAATAAACAGAATCATCCCTCGCCTCAGACTCGTTTTCTGAACCAGATTCCTTAGCATCATCCTGCCCACCACTACCTCCATCATTGTTAGAATCATCCCTAACATTAGGGCTGCTTCCAACCGATGTACTACCTTCACCATCACTGTCCACGTCTTCATCCTTCTTCTTCTTCAGCTTTTTACCCTCGAGGGTAAGTTTCAGCTCCCTAACGTCATTCTGAATTTTCTTCTAGTTCTCCTCTAGAACCCCCAGCCTGGTTCTAATTTCCAAAAAGCCATCCTCCATCGCTTTCATAACATCTTTTATAGATTGAAAAAGATCTGGCTAGCTGTTGAATATAGCATCAATGTTGAAGTTTTCACCGATGTCTAAAGGCTCCGGAAAAGGGTTGTATGGACCCAAAGGAAGATTGTCAAGTTCTTCCTGTGTTGCAACTATTTGCTTCAAATTCATCTACAAAAAAATCAAAAAAAGAAAAAAGTAAAAAACATTGAACCATAAAAAACACTGAATACCAGTTCAATACTAGTTAACTACCAGATAAGTACATTGCTGGAAAATAAAAAAGGAAGAAAAATACATAATACCAGGTAAATTCCAAATCACTACCTGACGAAAACCAGGAAGAAAACAATTTATATAAGCAGAAGACAACTAAATTAAAAACAATAAAGATGAACAAAACAAATAGAATTCACAAAATAAAATAGAAAAATAAAGATGAGATGTACTTACATAATTAGGACTAATGTTAAACAACTTCTTCCCAAGTTCATTCGACTTGAACACTCTATCACGGGGCAACCACTTGAAAAAAATGGTCTAAACCCTTCACCATCAATCGTCTTGGCCTTGTCACACAAAATGCCTTCACAAGCCCCAAAAACCTCGTAAAACCACACTTGGTAAACAAGTGGGAACCCTTTTACATTGTAGGACTTCTTCTTCTCACGCTTCCTTATCCCAACTGCCTTTAACCTACCAATGGTTTCTCTATAAGATAGGAAACACCAAGGAGCCTTCGGGTAGTTGTTCGAGTATACAGCATCAATGTACTCTTGAGGGATCATCGCCAAACTACTAAGGCCAAGGATGTAACATGATATGAAATATATCACAACCAGCTTGAAGCAATCTTCATCAGAAACAACATCAACCCCTCATTTTAAACTTCTAGCACCACTAGCCTTCTTCAAGGCAGCCTCAACATCTTATCTCATAACTTTATTAGAACGCACCTTGAAGTACTCAGCAACAAACTCAGTAGATTCATTTGTAACAATCATCTTATAGTCACCTTTAATAGTGTCCCGGAGTCAAGAAATAAGAAGAAATTGCTTTATGCCAAAATATACCATTGTTCCCCCTAGCAGAACAAAGATGCATTCTTTGTTCAGTAAGTGAATCGCACGAAGAACCAGATTATGCAAGAGATTCTTCTGCGCCACCATCTTTGATATTCTAAAAATGTTGTTGAAGAATGAACCCTCAAGCATGGTTATGATAGAAGAAGGGACATTAACCTTGATAAAATCGATCACATCGTAGTTCGAGGTGCACTTGAGACCCGTACGCCAAACACAGGTTGGCAGGAACACCAATTTGTATAATTTCATACAAATACACATGGATAAAAAAATATAGCAGTGGCTTCCACAGAGTGATAAATACTAGATACCTATGTAGAACCCAAGTTAATAATACTTCACTACACTGAGTTGTTTTGGAAATATCAAACTGTTTAGGATAGTGAAATTAATTGAGTACTAAGTAGACTCTTAATTAATAAAGTTGACTTAAGTTTATTTAAGGGAGAATAACTTAGTTTTGCTGGATAATTAAATAAGTTATGACTTAGAGTAGGAAAAGTTGAGTTTGTGCTGAGTACTACATAATTTAATGTTACTTCACTCAGCTCGTGCTGAGTCCTGCTTTTATATAATTAAAAGCACGTTATTTGACACATAGAGACTTAATGACACATGTGCTACTAACTTCGTCTGTGAAGGAACAGAATAATATTTAATTGCTTTTTAGGAGAAAAGGCGTAGAAATTAATGAAAATTCCTATGGTCTTTACAATGCCAAAAAGTGCAGTATGGATGTCAGAGATTCCTCGCTACAGTCCAAGTAAAAGGAATTTTCTATTATGTGCCATGTCTCAAGTGTCTCCGCGTGTTTCTATCAACGTCAGTAAGGCCATCCAATGAGAAGACTCCATGTTTCATTCCAGCGCATCTCTCCAGATTGCTTGAAGACAAACGAGATTTTTTCAACAGAATTTTATCACGCCTAAAAGTTCAAATTCCATCTCTAAACATCTTGGAATCTATCTCCAATGGGAAGATTAGAAAGATTAGAAGAGATGAGAAATTGAAGATCAGCAATATCGTAAAGTTTGCAATGGCTACTTCACAGAACTTCAAGTATAAATAGAAGACTAGAGCAGATGTTCAAACTTGGTAAATCACCTTGAATTTCTTAAGAGCTAAAATGCTGCGCAAATCACTCTAGCTTCCAAAGAAATTCCACCACAAGTAATCAACTAACATCAAAGTCATATCTATTGTGTGTTATTGTGCTCGTTATCAAGCTGATCCTAGAGAATCTCATTTAGCAATAGTGAAGAGAATTCTCAGGTACTTGCAAAGTTCGATTGAAGTAGGTCTGTGGTATCCCAACAGCTCATATTTTACTCCTAGGGGATTCACAGATGCTGATTATGGAAGAGACAAACTATACAAGAAGAGTACAACAGGAGGATGTCATTTCCTTGGAGAGTGTCTTGTCTCTTGGTATAGTAAGAAGCAAATTTCTGTTGCGCTGAGTATAGATGAAGCTGAGTACATTGGTAGCAGGAAGTTGTGTAGTACAATTGCTTTGGATAAAGCAGCAACTAGAAGATTAAGGTATATAGTCTAATTATCTCGAAGTTATGTGTGATAACAAGAGCGCAATTGATTTATCCAAGAATCTAGTTTAGCATGGGAGAATGAAGCATGTCAATGTCAGACATCACTTCATTAGAGAATGTGCTATGAGGAAATGTCAAGCTAGAGTATTCTCCATCAGAGGAGCAGCACTGATATCTTCACCAAACCATTGCCAAAGGAACAATTTTGTGTACTGAGGTAATTAATTGGTTTGGCAAATCCATGATGAAGAAGAAGGATGAAAATCTCAAAACTTTGGCTAAGTGTTGGACATCAACTCTCTCAAATGGCAAACACCAACACCACTTTCAAACTCAAAAACACCACTCCCATGAAGATTGCGGTAAACGTAGAAGGGAAGACTAAGAAGTTAACCCTTGAAGTAGGAACCAGTTTTACGAGAGTAGAATGGGAAGATGGTTTGGATTTTAGCCTAGTATATGAAGTGAACTATGAAGTCCTGTTGCTCAACAAGATGATGCACCTAGTTATTAAGCAGCAACACCTTAGTTCCTTCTTAAGGATGGAAGGTCTTACAATCACAGGCCGTATTAGAGCTTTCTAGACTCATCTCTACACTATAGAGGGCTTTAATGATGTTCTACTGATGGAATTTAGAGGCAAATGTACCTTGATTTATTCTCGTCTGATAGGGAGCATTCTCAACATGCATAATTCAGGCACTCAACTTCGCAGATCTGGTATTGAAGACGCCGTTATCATTCCCGAGGATTGGGAACTCCCAACAAACTACGTTTCAGGGAAGATAGCTGCCAGTGGAATGTCATGGATAGCAAGGATGTGCCATGAGCTTGTGGTGAAGTTATTGTTACCCAAAATAAGCTCGCTGACTAACTGCACTTACTTCGAGCATTGTGTGGTCTACCATATGGTAGAGGGTAAGAAGCTCAATTGGCCAGTGGTGATTCTTCACCACTTGACAAAGCTGACTACCGTCTATCACTATGGTTACCTCATAACTGAGATTATGAGGGTAGTGAAAATTGACGTGGCTCATTTTTTGGGGGAGTCCAGTGAAAAAGTCCTTCCGGTGAAGAAGAGGCTTAAAATGTCACATTTTAGTAAGCTCGCTTACAACCAGGTTCATGATAGGTACACTAAGGCTCAGCAGAAGCGAAAGTTGAAGTATGTACCGGCAGTATTGCCTGTGGACATCAGTAAGGAGGAGGAAGACCAATTCATGGTTGACTTTGAGGAGAGTAATGACTCTGATAAGGCTCCAGTCTTCAACATCTTAGAGAATGTGACCACCATCCCCTCCAAACCAGAGAAGGCTGCTTCCTCTAAGGCTAAGGGGAAGAGTCCAACCAAGTCCAATGATGCTTCTCCTCAGCATCAAAGAAGGAAGATGCATGCCCAAACCCACACACAAAGGGAGGCGGAGGCTAAGCTGCTAGTTGAGTAGAAAGTTGAAGAAAAGGAAGTAGAGGCTGAGGCCAATGAGTCCCTTTGCTAAAGGAAGCGCAAGATGGTATTCTCAGTTGATATTAAGGAGTAGGGCGAGGCAAAGAAGTCTAAAGATTAGGACCAGCTTAGGTCTAACGCTGCTGAGAACATTCGAGATGTTTTTCCTAAACTTAAGGGCACTTAGCAAAAGTGTTTTACCACCAAAAGGCCACTGTAGAAGAACATGCAGGCGGTGAGCAACGAGGAGGATGTTGGAGAAACCCTTACCCTGATTCTTGAGGAGTCAGATCCTTAGGACCCTATCATCCCACTCCTACATTCACTCATGTTGAGGAGCCTCCTTCTCAGCATGAGAAACCTCAGGCTGACCCATCCTTGGGTCAAACAGATAACCCAGAGGTTCCACAAAATCTTATCCCTTCATCTTCTCTTGTAAATCCTCAAATCCCTTCTCTTGCAAATTATTTTATACCATCAGGTTCTACATCAGTAGATCTTAAAACGTAGTAACATTCTTCTCCTTCTACCTCTGTACACTCCCCAATTCAAATCTCTTCACTTGAAAATAGCTAAGATTCTTTTCCTCCATCTCCGATACATATTTCTTCAACCCCTTCTCCTGTACATTCTCAACCAATAACCAATTCTTCCAGATCCATTGTACCTTCTATTCCACTCAAACTAACTTCTTCATCTGTACATGGTTTTAAACCTACCCTTTCTTCAAACCCATCCTTAAACCCCTTAACCCCTTTGGTTAGGGAAGTTCCCAATGCTAAGAATTTCGCTTAGCAGGGAAAAGCAAGTGGTTAGATTGCTGATACAAATTTTACAGCTAGTGAAGCACCTGAACCTAGTAGCAAGCTAGCAATAGCTGATACATCTTTCTTGGCATAGATCTGAGAGTTAGTAAAGAAGCAAATTCCTACACTCAAGATTAATGCTGAGTTAGATGGAGTAGTAGGCAACATGCTACTCACTCAGGAATTGATGGCCTCATCATCTGGGCCTAAGGCAAAATTGTCGGAATTCGAACAGAACACAAGTGTGCCTAGTGACTCTCTATACTTTGAGGAGTTTGAGAGGATCCAAGGTAGCTTATTGGTTATTTGAAATCACTTGGCAAAAGAGAGTGCCAAGAGCCTAGTAAATAAGATTACACTGATCCTGAATGGGTTAATGAACTCTACAACCCAGCTTGGGGAAGCTGCTACATCTATTGCAGGAAAGATAAAGAGTAGCGTAAACGCTACTACTGGGCAGCTGAGTCTCTTGAGTACCAACATGGCTACTCAAGTGACACAAATCCATGAGCTCGGTAAGGAGTACGCCAAGATTAAGAGACTAACCAATCGCAAGATCAAGGACATCTCCAAAGAGGTAGCATCTACCAAGGACGTGATCCACATCATCGTGAAGTTGGTGGAATCTAAGTCAAGGTTCTTGCTTATCCATGATAATAAGAAAGATGAGGTTCTCAAGCTGTTAAAGGATATCTCGAAGAAGTTGGACAAGGCCCCTGTTGTGAACATTGACTCTCTCCATACCAAAATAGATTCCCTTCAGCGAGAGTTCTTTGATCACAAAACAGAGAAAGTCTCCTCATAGCAGAAATTTCTAGTGACTACAATGGGATAGATTTTTCCAGACATGCCTATGCCAAGCGTGGCTCCAACCAAGTCCCTCTTCCATGAGACTGGAATGACAATCCACATAAAGCTGAATGTCATCAAAACCAAGGTGGAAGATCTGATGAAGAAGGTGGATTCACTTCTCAAGATGGGAGAGCTGGACGAAAAAGACATTGACAACACCTCATGGTGTATCCCATCTATTGGTCTAAAAATTCTTGACATTGAATCTCAGTTGAAGATTGCACGGACATCAACAAACTTTCATGGTCTCCTTCCATGTTTTCAACAGTTTGCGAGTCAAGGTTTTGACTAGATAGCTCATCTCTCGCGTTGCCACCATCTTCTTTTCAATGAGCTGGATGATCAAGATTTCATCTCAATAAAGGGCAAGGAGTAATTGGAGCAAGAGATTTCCTTGTAGATAATCGGCCAGTAAGAGAGCTTCTAAGCTGTACTCGACGCCTTTAATGTTTGCCTTGATCAAATTCTTCAAGGTCAGATATCAAAGGAGGATAAGGTAGCTGAAGATGCGCTTAGAACGGCAAATTTCAATAAGGGATCTCTTCCAAGGCATTCTCAGGATAAGACCAAGACAGCTGGATCTTCCTCTTCAGCGCATAAGACATAGTCTAGGCCATGTACCGAGTAGTTGTAGAACTTGTAATAGGCCTTAGTTTGTAATCTTAGATTAAGACATACTTTATGTATTGACTAAGTCATTTTTTGATGCATTAATAAAATTACAAGTTCCCACCTCAAGTTAAGATCTTCTTAACTTTTTATGCTGTGTATGTTTTCTTTTGTATATCTAACAATGTAGTACAAGAAAACATACAAGAGATCAAACCTTTAAAGATAAAGCTGAAGTAAAATGATGTATCAAATAAAAGAAGAAATCCTCCAAGTATGGGGGAGTTGAGCCACTTGTAAAAGACTCACTCAGTATGGGAGAGCTCAAGCTAACTAAGGGAAGTCACTTAGCATGAGGGAGTTTTACATTGCTTTCAGGTATTCTGTAATCTCTGAACTATTTATTCAATTAACTTCTTCTATTACCTAGTTTGCTATCTGTCCAAAATGGGGGAGATTTTAGAACCCAAGTTAATAGTACTTCACAGTACCGAGTTATTTTGGAAATAGCAAACTATCTAGGATAGTGAAATTAATTGAGTACTAAGTAGACTCTTAATTAATAAAGTTGACTTGAGTTTATTCAAGGGAGAATAACTCAGTTTAGCTAGATAATTAATTAAGTTATGACTTAGAGTA
>CATIWQ010084026.1:0-42633 GCA_949673415.1 Euphorbia schlechtendalii | reverse complement strand
TGATTGTACGAAATGAATAAATACAACATGTAACTGGGCCTAATCCAAGTATAATCATTCAAAAGAGAGAAAATGAGATTAATCAAGGAAGTGAAGAGTATGTTCCCATATCAATGGTGGAATTATTGGTTGGGGAATAGTGGTGAATAGAGTTGAAGTTGGAGAGTAAAGATGAGATCATTACGAGAAGAGCTCCAAACTCAAAAACTCCTTTCCTCAAAGTCTTGCAATTTGGAGGATCGTCTGAGAATATTGTTCTGTATTTTGTCCTCTCACTGTTCTTCACTGCTCCCATCAATAATACTGCCTCACTCATCATGAATGCACCCCTTCATTTATATTCTATCAGAAAATACATATATATGCAACCACAAATCTATCCTGTGGTTTGGTTTGCGTTCAAAATATAATATTCGTTCCGGTTAAAGCATGTGCATGATATTCATGTCCATATTACTATTTATCCTGAAATTTGATGATAAATTGTGATGATATGAACTACTAAATAATCATTTAATAATCTCCAATACCAAGTCAAGTACTAAATAGCATACAAGCCTAACAGGCACCACTGATCAAAATAAAATCTCTACTCTAAGTCCAATCCTAAGTTAATATGCAATTTAGTATATGCCGAAATTTAACAACAAATTGTGTTTAAATAATTGTAAACTTTTAACCTTTATAGTCTCTAGTGTTCAGTACCATGTCAAGTAGTAATAACAACATACAAGCCTAAGTTAATATGCAGAACTGATCAAAATAGTTTTTCTACTTAGCAATTACATTCGATTCTAAATAGACTACAATTCATAAATCGAGATCATCAAATTCAAGAAGAAACAGAAACTTTACCAGCAGAGCGTGGAAAGGAAAAATCCACAAGAGTTGGAGCCATTAATGTGGTTAGACCTTAGTATTTGACCCAATAGAAGCATAGCTGCTGCACCAATTCCCGATTTGGTTGCAATATTGGAGTCATATATACAGAAATTATAGTTATATTCAGCATCCTGTACCACCTTCGCCTGAATATAGATTTGATTTTTAGTTAACATTCAAGTTTGGAACATCGTAATAAAAGAAAAGAAAAACAAGGAAACATATGGTTACAGTGGATCTTGTTTGCTCTGCTACAAGGGCAAGTACAAAAGCAACGAATTCAATCACAAAAACCCCTAGGAATTGCGGTGTTGACGCCATTCCTCAATTCAAACTTCCAACCTTCTCTTAATTTCTCTGTTTAAAAGAAGGAAGGAAATAATTGAAAGTTCAATGATTCATTCAGCCTTCAAAGTCAACCCAATTTTGGAATAATTGCTTTAACTACAAGCGTTGACTCCTCTTGCCTCCCAATTTTTTTCTTTTTCTTTTATCATGTTTCTCTAGATGTTGTTATATTGGTAAACTTAAAAAAAGTAAGTTTAAGTCATTTTCAAAAGGGATCTTGTGGTATTTTAGATTTTAAAAGGGGGTTTGAGTTTTCAATCCGTTAGCAATTAAAGTTTTTTTTACTAACACCGTCAAAATGATGACATGGCAAAGGGGTATTTTGGTCGACTTCACTTCCTTCTTTCTTCGGTCAAACCCTAAATCAAGTCCAAATATTACCAAAGAACTCATTACTCAACTCCGACCATCTCCAACCTCCACCTCCGACCTCTCTCACCATCTCCGACCACCATATCTTTGCTTGACCTCCACCACCGCCGTCTCTTCTGAACCCAAATTTCAATCAAAATAATCGTTGACCTAAATGAAAATGAAGGCAAAAAAATTGGGGGTTTCAGATTTTGAAGTGCAGCAGCAGAGAGTAGGCAGAAAATCCGGCCACCATATAGGCATTTTTAATTGTTAGAACAAGAGCAGTAGAGATTTATGAATCAATCGACCACTTTTTTTCCACTGACAAATCCATCTAACGACTGAGCAAAATTGTCAAATGCTAGTTAGAATCTACTACCATTGCACAAATAGCAAATGTGTGGTGAAGAAGAGGGTGGAAAGGTCCTCAGAAGAGGAAGAGGAATGCTCTTTGACCTCAATAACACTCTCTGGATGCTAGACAAAGATGACCCAAATCCATGCATGAAGTTGAAGATGACTTGTTCGTTCCAAATTCTACGCTTCAAAATCATCAAGATATCACCTTTTCAACAAATCTTGCTGACTCAGATAATCTTCTGCTTCATTCACTTGATTACTCCTCTTCTTGTTCCCTAAATTCCTCTGTTTTCAACAACCTTGACCCATCTCAAGCTCATTCTTTATAAACCCTAAACCACCCTTATCTTCTCTTCTCAATGCGATTCCTAACTGCGCTTTTGATTTGGGCAAAATTGGGTTATTCGAAAATCAACCAACAACAGATAATGCTTCAGCTTTACTAAACGGTGGAAATGGGATTTTGGGCAATATCATTGATTTGAGCTTTAATAATCAA
This sequence comes from Euphorbia schlechtendalii, assembly GCA_949673415.1. Classification (NCBI taxonomy): domain Eukaryota; kingdom Viridiplantae; phylum Streptophyta; class Magnoliopsida; order Malpighiales; family Euphorbiaceae; genus Euphorbia; species Euphorbia schlechtendalii. The sequence goes on along the minus strand of CATIWQ010084026.1, from coordinate 40,190 downwards.
ATTAACAACTCTAATTTGTGTCTTGATCCATCCTTTTCTGCTCCCCGTATGCTTCAGTTATTGCAGGTTTTTTATAGAGAAATAACAAACAAATCTAGAAACTTGTAGAAAGAAAGAAAGAAATAAAGAAAGAAATTTATTGAGTTAGAACAGATTACAGAAAATAGAGAAAGTAAAGAAGTGAATATACAAAGGGATCTTTTTCTGCTTTATATTACTTAATTGATAGATATAGTAAATGACTTAAATAGCCTTGACTATAACAGCTATAATAACAAGTCGCTCAACTAACTGAATTTTAATACTCTACAGCCCCCCTCAAGATGGACATCATTCATTTAATACTTATTAATCCTAATCTTGTACTCTGTTGTAAGAAGGCAGGAGAATGCAATGCTTTTGTAAACATGTCAGCAAGTTGATTATGAGTTGAAACAGACATGAGATGAATGATTCCATCTTGCACTTTAGTTCTAACGAAGTGACAATCAATCTCTAAGTGTTTGGTACGTTCGTGAAATACCTTGTTGTTTGTTATATGGACTTCTGAGGAATTATCGTAGAAAAGTAAAGCTGGAACACTGTATTTTACCTTGAAATCTCTTAATAGATAAAAGAACCACTGTATCTCTGCTGAAGTTGTGGACATAGCCCTGTATTCAGCCTCTGTAGAGCTTTTTGAAACTGTATTTTATTTCTTTGATTTCCAGGAGATAAGAGATTCTCCCATGAAAATGCAATATCCTGTCACTGACTTCTTAGTTTCTTTGTAACTTCCCTAATCTGAATCTGTATATGCCTTGATCTGCAGGTCTTGAGAGGAAGAATAAAACAGGCCTTGGGCAGGCTTTCCTTTCAAATACCTCAGGATCCTGTGAGCAATTGTAAGATGTGCTGCATATGGAGTTTCTAGATGCGAAACAGTTGTTGAACAGCATATGCAATGTTTGGTCTTGTGCTTGTTAGGTATAAAAGTTTCCCAATGAGTTGTCTATAACTTGAGTTGTCTTTTAATCTCTTCGTTTGTGTGTAATCCTGCTGGTCCAGGCTAATTGGAGTTGAACATGGCTTTGCTTCAAGGAAGCCATACTCTGTTGAAAGGTCTAAAACATACTTCCTTTGGTATAGATGTATCCCTTTATTGCTTCTTGCGATTTCCAATCCAAGGATGAATTTGAGTTTGCCAAGATTTTTAATGCTGAAGCAACTGTTTAAATAAGCTTTTACTTCCTTTATTGCCTGTTCATTATTACTTGCAAGAATAATATCATCAACATATACAGTTAAAGTAATGTAAATGTCTTTATTTTCTTTCACAAGCAGAGATGGATCTGCATTTGATTGTTCAAAACCTTTATTGATTAAAGATGCAGTTAGAGTGGAATTCCACTGTCTACTGGCCTGTTTTAACCCATAAAGTGACTTTTTTTAGCAAACAAACAGCATTAGGAATGGAGGAATCTATGCCTTGTGGTAGTTCCATATAGATTTCCTCATCTAAACTACCATGAAGAAAGGTATTATTAATGTCAAGTTGTTCAAGGAACCAGTTTTTCTTAGCTGTTAGAGAAAGCAACATTCTAACTATAGATATTTTAGCCACAGGGGAAAAGGTTTCTAGGTAATCTATACCTTGTTGTTGAGTATAACCCTTAGCTACTAGTCTGGCCTTATATCTTTCTATAGTACCATCACTCTTTCTTTTGATTTTGTAAACCCATTTGCAACCAATAGGATTTTTATCTTTAGGCAATGAAACAATATCCCAAGTTTTGTTATCATTTAGAGCTTTTATTTCACAATTCATGGCATCCTGCCAACCTTGTGATTTAATAGCTTCCTTGTAGTTCTTGGGTTCAGTTTCAGCTGTAATCTGCAGTGAAAAGGTTCTTTGCTTCTGAGATAACTTTTCATAAGATAGAACAGCAGACAAAGGGTACAACTTTCCCTTTTCTAAGTCATTGATTTCTTTAGATTCTAATAAAGAGCAATGATAATCTTTTAAATACTGAGGTTGCCTATGTTCTCTACTAGTTTTACTAGATCTCCCTTGATCACTAACTTGAGGGTTCATGTCATTGACTGGTTTAGGACTAGAGTTTGCATGACAGTTCTCTTTATTTTCTGTGTAAGGAAACAGATTCTCATGGAAACCAACATTTCTAGACACTATTATATCATGACTATGCAGACAATAGATTCTATAACCCTTAACTCCATCAACATGTCTAATAAAGACCCCTTTACAAGCTCTTTCATCAAATTTTTTTCTATTTCTAGTTAAAGTATTTACATAACGCAAACAACCAAAGGTTTTAAACATACTATAGTTAGGAGACTTACCATAGAGTTTTTCAAATGGACTTACATATCCCAATAACGGTGTAGGCAGCCTATTAATGATATGCACTACATGTCCTACAAAAAAGTTCTAGAATATGATAGGCAAACAACTCTGAAACTTAAGGCTTCTTGCCTCATTCATGATATGTTGGTGTTTGCGCTCAACAACACCATTTTGCTGTGGTGTCTCTATACAAGAGGTCTCATGAATAATTCCATTTTCAGCATAAAAGTAGTTTAACAAAAAGTCTAGTCCATTGTCTGTTCTTATAACCTTACTTTTCTTTTAAAATTGCACGTTAACCATAATATAAACTTGTTTAACAAATTCAGACACTTCAGCTTTGCTTTTTGTCATAACAGTCCAAGTAAACTTGGAAAAATCATCTACTATAGTGATAAAATACTTATATCCATCTATTAAAGCAAATGTAGGTCCCCGTATATCAATATGAACAAGATTAAAAATATTCTTACTTAACGAATTTGACACAATGAAAGGTAACCTTTTCTGCTTAGATTTAGGACATATGTCATAAACAAAATCAGAAGAAACATGTATATCAGGATACTTCTTATTCAAAGCATGCAAATTCTTGTTGGAAAGATGTCCTAACCTATAATACCAGATATCTTCCTTATTACAATGTAATGAAAAACAACATCAGTTTTCAAAGCAAAATCTGCTACATTCAGGTGATAAAGACCATTCTCAACCTTAGCTGAACCAATCCTCTTCCTTGTAGCTTTGTCCTGTATAAAATAATTTATAGAAGAAAAGACTACTTCACAACGCAATGATGTGCAGAGCTTTGTTACTGACAACAAATTATAACTAAACGATGGCACATACAAAACATCACGCAAGATAAAGTCAGCACTAAGAAAAATGTCTCCCATATGTGTAGCTTTAAGCTTAAGATTGTTAGGTAAAAGCACATGCCAATTATAATTTGCCTAACATTAACCATTTCGTTCTTTTTGCTTGTAATATGACTACTAGCTCCTGTATCAACTACCCAAACATTATTATTTAAAACATCATTACCGGAGATGGTAGAATTGCTGACTTCAACATTATCTGAGGAAAGAGAGATCCTTGTTGAAGCAGCGTGAGCACTGTTAATTGGTTGAACAGCCAACTGAGACTGTATTAACTGAGAAAGCTGAATAAGCTGTTCTTGAGTAAATCCCTGACTCTGGCTATTACTATTGGATTGATTAGTAAAAAGCATATAATTGCATTCTTCTGCTACTGGTGCTGAACTAGTTGTATTAGGATCTGTCATCATTTGTATATCTTGTACTTGGCTCCCATAAAGCTCTTGTTCAATAACATCTTGATCACAATCTTCAAAGGTTGGTGCCACATTGGCCTTTGCAAATTTTTGAACATATCTCTGCATCAAATGAGGAGGATTCCCATTTTTTTTCCAACAGTTTGGCATTGAATGACTGCCATTACAATAGGAACAACTAATCTTGTTTCCATTTCCAAACTAAAAATTTCTTCTAAAACCTCCTTGTTGTTGCTAATAACCATTATTAAATTACTGATGAAAAGAACCATGACTACTTCCTCCCTTTCCATTATAACCACTATTGAAATTATTCCCATTGTTAAACTGAACTCCTGCTGTAAACTGGTCATAATTCTTTGATCCAAAAGATGCAATTTCTTGGTTTGCTATCTCTTTTCCAGTACTAACCAAACACTCTCTCTCAAATTGCAAAAGAAGAGAAAAAACTTTGTTCATTGTTGGCAATGGATCAGTACCCATAATTTGAGATTTAATGCTTGAAAAAGATCTATTAAGCCCTTTAAGAAAACAAATAACTTGGTTTGTTTCTTGAGTTTTTCTCATAGCCCCTGCTATATTACAAAAGCAACCTTCACAGACACACACAGGCAAGGGACTTAAACTAATAAATTCATCCCACAACAACTGAAGAACAGCAAAATAGTCTGTTATAGATCTGCCCCCTTGAGTAATCGAAAAAATCTCACTTTGAAGGTCTGCAATACGATAAACATCTTTCTAAGAAAATCTTTCTTTAAGATTTTCCTGCAACAACGTAGCTGACTCAAAACAAACAGCAGTTTGAGCTATCGAAGGACTCAATGATCTAATAAGCCAAGAAAGCATCATGTTGTTACAACGCCTCCAAGAATTGTAATTTATATCTCCCACATTAGGCTTATCTATAGTCCTATCAACAAATTCAAGCTTATTTTTAGACATAAGAGCCATTCTCATATTCCTAACCCAAGAATGATAATTTTACCTATCTAATAAAGGCGTCACAAGAACCAAGGATGGATTTTCACCTGGATGCAAGTACCACGGACTATTCTCATCAACCCTCTATTGTTGACCTCTATTTGCCATTTGCCAACAACTTTAACGAAGAAAACGCTAGAAATTTAAGAAATCAAACCGAAAGAAAAAAAAACTCACGGAAGAACGAAAAACAGAGTAAATCGACTTAAACAAAGAAAGAATTTAGCTAAAAGAACGGAAAATGCTCTAATACCATGTCAAGTTTATAGAGAAATAACAAACAAATCTAGAAACTTGTAGAAAGAAAGAAATAAAGAAAGAACTTTATTGAGTTAGAACAGATTACAGAAAATAGAGAAGATAAAGAAGTGAATAGACAAAGGGATCTTTTTCTGCTTTATATTACTTAATTGATAGATATAGTAAATGACTTAAATAGCCCTGACTATAACAGCTATAATAACAAGTCGCTCAACTAACTGACTTTTAATACTCTACATACGGGTTTTGATGAGACTTCATTGAAAAGATCTAAATTGTTGAGGCCACTTGAAAATTTCCCTTCAATGGGCGCACAACTTACTCTGTTTCAAAAGAGGCAAGCTTTGACGAAGAATACGACCCAAGATGGAGGAAATTTAATGGCTTTGACAGGGATTCAGTTTGATAAAGGGAAAGGTAGGGGTGAGCAAAACTCGGTTCGGTTCAAAAACTGAACCGAACCGAAAACCGAAAGGGGGGAAATTTTAAAACCGAAAATTGAACCGAATTATTTCGATTCGGTTCGGTCCGAACCGAAATAATTCAGTTCGGTTCGGTTTTAAACCAAAATTATATTTTTTTATTTTAAATTAATTTTTTTTCATATATTAATTTTTTTAACATAAAATAACTAAAAATCAATATAAATAATTTTTAACACATGCAACTTATTGTTGATTTGAAAAAAAAACCTTAATTTTCAAGTATTAAATGTAAATTGAATGTGAATAATTATTAAATTAATTTAAAATTAATTAAAATTTATTTTTCGGTTTTCCGTTCGGTTTTCGATTTTTTCGGTTTTGAACCGAAACCGAACCGAAAACCGAAAACATAAATATATAGAACTGAAATCGAACCGAATAACTTCGGTTCGGTTCGGTTTTCGGATTTTTTTGCTCTCCCCTAGGGAAAGGGGAAATGATTCAAATGGGTTAACAAGGAAGAGGAAGAGGAAGATGTAAATGTTGATTTCCCAAATTACCCTTCATTTTTTATGGTATTAATGGAAAAACCTTATTTTGCTAACGGATCGATACCACAGACCCCTTTTTGAGACCCGAAATAACATAACACCCATTTTGAAAACGGTTCAAATCACAATGTACATTTTAAGTTTACCCTATTATAATTTTTGGGGTTCAAACTGATCCATAATGTGTTGGGCGGAAAATTGACGGGAGCCGGGTGCTTGCTCCATGGACGACTTATGTTTCTTAATTAATCACAATAATTGAAGGTAAAATCATTTAATAACATTTGGGTTACACGGGGGAGAATAGTATTCATATGAATAGAACTATTTTTGTAAGAATATTTAGTGTCAAATATTTGTGTACTAATACCCTTTCTATCAATTTGCAGATATTCTTACATAAACAGAGCATTCTTATCCTATGCTAGGAAACATATTTTTTAAGGGGAAAGTAGAGCATTCTTATATCTAAAACTCCTACAGTGTTTAATATTATCAAACAAAATAGAATAATCTTTAGAGTAATATAGTATATTATTTTTCCTTTCCTAGGCAATTAATTACCTCTATATGTTTTTTTTAATAGAGATACGAGTGTTGTAGAAAATCCATTAAAGATATTACATTTGATCCATGCTAAAGGGACAAAAAAAAAGTGATAGGTGAATAACAAATTGACCAAGCGGTTAATGTGTTATATATTTACTATATAGAGTAAACCAATAAACGAGCTATATACCATATGGCATTTACCATATGAAAGAAGAAAAGATTCAAGTTTAAAGGAGCATGGCCCACATAATGAATGCATATTTGGCTCCTAAAAAATTGCATTGATATCTGGTGGTTATATGGGCCACTAATATCCTCAACTTACTAGTGGTTCTGAACATTGTTTATTTCATTCAATGCACAAATAACCTGCTTCCTTAAGATTTATAATAAATCGCAACTTCTTTACTGCATTTGACAAGGTTCATAACGAAGTATAATATTGATACAAACAAGAGTCTTACAAATTTCATGTATCACCACAAAATTCACATGATTATAAAAGAAGGAAAAGATCAATGGCAATGAATAATACTTTCCCAACCGAATCTCTAATAATGAACGTAGTTCTTAGTAAAAAATGAGCATGCAAATCAATGAAGAGAATTGATAAAACAGCTTCTACACATTGTTTCAACTTTTAAACCCTGAAAAAGGCTCATTTGTATGTTCCCATACCGACACCCATTTCTCCTCCATATGACTGGAATCCATTTCTGGCCTTGGAATAGGAAATATAGTAGAACTCAGAAACTATGGCAGTAAATAGCGTGAAAGCCGCTCCTGCTGCAAATACTCCCTTCCTTAATGTCTGGCAATCTGGAGGAGACTCGCTAAAAACACTCCTGTATTTGGTGTGATAAGCGTTCCTCACTGATCCAGCCAACAAGCATACCTCCGCAATGAAGAAAAATACCCTGAAAGGCACAAAATTGTAGAAGCTCTTTATAAGATGCAAGGCATTTGAAAATGTTTAGGCAGTTCAAAAATCTCTGGAGCTTGGTAACTATTAGTATCTTTCATCGTGGGACAAATGCATTAAGACCCCCCGAACTTGACAAGTTTTGCCAGTGCCAGATGCCACCCTGAACTTTCAAATGTTCCAGTTAGTTCCGTGAACTTGGTAAAGGTGCACCAGTAAACCCCTTCAACGCCACGTGTCAATTTCTGGATAGTTTGAAAGAAAATGACATCTTTGAAAAGTCAAACCTACCAAAATCTGACAAGTGGTTCAAGGGAGCAAACTGATGCGACTTTTCCAAATTGATGGTGCTAACGAAATTTCTGAAAGTTCAAGGTGGCATCTGACAAAAGTTGCCAAGTTTAAGAGTGTTGGTGCATCTAGCCTTAATCGTGAGTGTAAGCAAAAGTAAAATGACTGGTCATTAAGGTTAATGACATACCAGCAGGTAATAAAAAGAAGAACTGCACAAGCTCTTGAACCTCCTGGATTCAAAGCTTTCCCACAGCAGAAGCAACGACTTGCTGCCATTACAATGATTTGGCTAACCATAAGAAACAAAAATGCACCAACACCATATCCAGTTGCTATGTCTGAATCATAGACACAGTAATTGTAATTTATTTCAGAATCCTGTTTGATTACGGCCTGCAACATAAGATTTTGTTAATTAACTGGTAATTGATACATAACCAAGTTTAGTTATGCACTTTATACACATCAATGAGTCACTGTTTTTGTATATTAGTGACAGTTAAAGCCTCTTACATCAACTGGATGAAGATGTACAACTGTGAGGACATCTCAGGCTTCGTATTTATATTTCAATTAAAATAGTTAATCTAATTGAAAGAAGTCATTGACTTCGGAATCAATATTGTTATTACTATTATTAGTAGAAAATAAAGTGACATAAAGCTGTCGGCATGATTGTAATAATACCTTTTTTTTTGCAGGATAAGTAATGAAAAAATAGTAAATAAAAACAAATTGAGTGTACAATTGTATCATCTGGGACCCTGGAAAAGTAAAATACACCTTTCAACTTTGTCAAGAACAACTGGCATTTGCAAGTCTGAGATGGCTATGTTTTAAGGCATAGCCATCAAAATAAATGCTAATTGCATCAATTATCAGATTAATAATAAAATAATCAGATAGAACATATTTTCTAATATTTCTCCAATTATATTTGAAAAAAAGAAAGAGATATGTGTTTTTGACAGCATCAATAAGAAAGGAATAACAATTTAGCTCCAGATCTAATTTCACTTTCAATACAATATGAATAATTCTATAAACGCGATAAGAGTTTCCAGTTGTAGTATTAATTAAACAAAAATCACATGATTTTGTTTCCAAACTGATCATCTAAACAAAAAAATCCACATTATTCAGTTCTAAACATAAACTCACAAATTGATTTATCAGTTCGTGGATTTTCCAAAAAATAACATGAACAACTTTGGAAAACAAAACTAAAATAGTAAAGTAAAATCGAAACAGAAAATGAAAGGAATGTACTTACAGTGCTTCTTCGCTGCTCAGCAGCAACAGCCAAACCAAAAGCAATAAGATCCAACAAAAAGATTAAAATCAGTACTGACTTTGAAGCCATTAGATAGTAGGTGGCTGGTGTCGGCCTTTGGAAGAGGAAGAGGAGAAGTGAGAAATTATTATAAGAAAATAGTGTAAAGTATCAGGAAGATTTTAGTTCATGAAAAAGACGTTTGGCTCACTTGAAAATAAGTATTTTACCTTCTTTATTTAATTATTATTTATATATAAAATATTTTTGTTTTTTTTTTATTTTACTTATTTTTAGGATGGTATCCTTTGCTTAAAGGACAAATCAAGCCGCGAGTTTGAAGTAGGCGTGAAGCTACAAGGCTCTACTTTCTTTTGTAATTTATTATATTGGTGTCATGGTGTGATTCGCATGAATGCTTATTTGGCATTTTATTTTCCATTGTTTTAAAATATGCTTATACTTGCAACGACAAATCACAACGAATAATTAACTGCAAACAACAAGTACTTCACTAAACATGAAAGTAAGGGCTTCTTTATCTTTTGCAAATTTTTATCGCTCCCAATTTTTATTTGCCTCTACTAACTCTCTAAACTTGACAAAACATATCCAACAACTCCTTCAAGTTGGGATAAACGCGATGAATGTGAAAAAATTAACGTGTGTGATTAACACGCGTGATGATGTGATCAAAATGCAGTTAATTTTATGCCACATCACAACATTAGAGATAATTTGAATTGTGAAAAAGTTCAATTTGGAATTTTCTTCATTCTTCTTGTTTTTATATAAGAGAATGAGTTATTTTTCTTTTTTTCTTTTTTTTTTTCTTTTTTTCTCTATTAATTTTCTCGGTTACCAAACTATTTTTTTACTTATTAGCTATGTTTATGTTATAAATTTCCCTGGCTTTTGAAGAGAATGCAAAATTAATTACTTAGAATGAGTATTTAAACAAGCCATGCGCATGAAATAAGGAAAACTATGTACACGCCCGTTGATGCCAACTTGAGGGGATTGTCGAGTGCGTTTTTGCCAAATTCGGGGTGTTAGTGGAGGCAAATGTAAGTTATGGCCGCTAAAAGTGAAGAGCTACGAAGTTGATGTGGCAAACTCTGTGTTAAGCCAATTTCATCAGACAAAAATTACAAATACATTCTTTTTGGGTTAAGGATCGGAATCTGCACTACCATGATATGTAAGCACCTTGATTTCCAATATGGTTTCATTAACTGAGTAAACTCCATGTGTTAACAAATTTAAAGGTAAACTTAAAAAATATGTCATGTGGTTTTGCAGTTTTGCAAAAAAGCTTTTGTGGATTTTTCTTTGCAAAAGAGCGTTTGTGGTTTCAAAATTTTGCAAATTAAGGAAAAACAGATTTTTTTTACTAAAAAATGTTTCAGAAAGTATTTCAATAAATTTAACATTCCTGTAGGCTAACATTATTATTTAAGAATTATTCATCAAACTTTGAACAAATTTAAAAAATTATTTATTTTATTATGATTTTTTAAAGTTGTCAATCACATTTTAATTGAAAAAAATTGTGCTTCTTAAAATTTTAAATTTTATCACTAAGGTGTATTGTATCATTATTACCTATGCAGCAAAAGTTCAGTTCAAAATCAACGAGATTATCCTTTTTATAATGTAATTTCAAATTAAAAATCACGTTTTTACTAACTTTTGAAACCATAAGCATCATTTTGAAATAAAAATTTCCACAAAAACTTTTTTGCAAACCAGTCAAACCACAAATCATGTTTTTTAAATTTACACTAAATTTAATTGTACATATTATAATTATTGACATTTCAAGGAAAGGTCTATACACTACCTAGTCCAAAAAATCGGATTAGACGACACCTAACCATTAAATTGATAATTTGTAAGTCATAAAATTGAATGACATTGACATAGAAAATTCCGCCCATATATGATATAAGGTTTATAAAACAGTGGGTTTGTTTTCTTTGTTTTAAATCTATTCCATATCAATATGTAGTAGTAAGTTATTTTTGTATCAAACTTATATTTTTCAACTCTTGCAATAAACTTTACTCCCATTTTCAAACAAGAGTAGTTTTATTCATTAGTCTACATACGATTTAATAAACAAAATCATGTCCTAAGCTGTATAACTACAATGTCAATAACAATATCAATGGGTGAAGGCAAGATTTGGGATTTGAACATGTGGCCTCATTTTAAAGGATTTTAGGCTAAAATTTTTTTAATGCTGTTTCTATTTATTGCAACGTAAATATTACTTTGACCATCATATCATTTGATTGACATTCACACGTTATTCACATATATTATTATACAAATTAAAAAAATTGCAAGAGGAAAAATAGAAAAAAAAGGGAATCATTATTATCTAAAATTAACATCGTGATTAATTAGGATTCAAAGTCAATTAAAAATTTAAAATCTGTTAGTTTTTCTTAAATATGAGTTGGTTATGAGGAGTAAGAAAATCAGTTTTTTCTAGTTTATTATTCCTCTACTTCTACATGTATTCCAACATCAATTGTAAAAGTAGGATCATATAAGAGTGTACCTTGGAAATCAAAGTTGTGAGTTTTAGTTTTTGTGTGGGATAACATGTCGTGTGATATTTTTATTGAATTTTCGCTACACGATTGTCTTTATGAAATATAGATTAGCAATTACATAATATGATTTTGATAGTTTTACCACAAATTTAGCTTCATCAATTTTTGGTCAAAGATACATGCCGATTAATCTTTGACATATAACTTTTAAGCAAGTATTATTAAGATCTACAAAACTTTTAAGTGTTTAGGAATACGCCAAAATTCTTATGGGTTTGGATTAACGAGAATGTGAGATGAAACTTAAGAAAATATATGTTGCTGTTATAAAACAACCTTTATAGCTCAAGTAACACAAATGTAATAAGAACATAAAATATAGATAAAGAGAATACTAGAATAGATTTCTATATTTATGAATATTAGTTGTAGTCTACAATGAGAATTACTAACATCTATTTATAGACAAATCTAATGGGAAAGATAATTACAAATATTAGTTACATAAATCTAATTAGACTTCAAAATGGAACTTGGACATCAAGTCCTTTACTTCTAAAATACTTCTAACACTCACTCTTTGATGTCCATCATTGCAAACATGACATTGTATAATTAAAAACCTTATTAAGGAAAAATCATTTGGGATAAAAACCTTGATCAAGGGAAAAATAGTGCAATGTTTACTCCCCTTGTTTGCAATTACTAAAAAACATTGAGACGACACATTTCGATGTTATAAACCAACTTCTTGAATGTTGTTGAAGGTAAGGCTTTGATGAGTAAGTTTGCTAAGTTGTTGCATGAACGAATTTATTGAACACTTATTTCACCATTCTTTTCAAGGTCTTGAGTAAAGAAAATATTTGGTGAGATATGTTTAATAATATCTCCTTTGATGTATCATTCCTTCAGTTGAGTACATGTAGTATTATCTTCATATATCGTCATAAGATATTCTTTAACTTATAATTTTCACATGCATCTCGAATATGCTTTGTTAATGATCTTAACTACACACTTATGAGTGGCCTCGTGAATTGCAATTGATTATGTATGATTTGAGGAAGTAGTTGTGATTGTTTGTTTCATAGATCACCAAGGTATAACAGTACTTCCATATGTGAATAGATAATCAATTGAGGATCGAGCTTTATGTGGATCAGATAAATATCTCGCATCCGCATATCAAACTAATTCGGGTTTGGATTCATATGAATATAATAAGCCCAAACCAATGGTTCCTTGAAGATAACACATTACGTGTTTAATTCTTTTCCATTGTCTTTGAGTAGGTGTAACACTGAATCTTGATAATAAATGAATGCCTTGTATTATAAGCAAGATACATTAACGCACCTATTGCGCTAAGATATGGTACTTTAAGATCAAGAATATCTTCATTATCTTCTCAAGGCCGAAATGGGTAATTTTTCATATCAAGTGATGGTATGACCATTGGATTACTCAATGTATGTGCTTTCTCCATATTATATTGTTTCAGGATCTTTTCAGTATAATTTGATCGATATAGAAAATTTCCTTTATCTAAGTGTTCAATTTGTAAACCAAGACAAAACTTTATCTTACCAAGATCTTTTATCTCAAATTCTCTTCTCAAAAAATCTACAGCTTTTGGAATCTCTTCAAGAGTTACAATGATATTTAAATCATCAACATATATTGAGATGATAGTGAATGCCGGCGGATCTTGATTTCTTTATGAAAACACAAGGACAAATTTGATAATTTTGATAAACTTCTTTCAATAATTATTCACTAAGGCTGTTATACCACATGCACTCAGACTGTTTTAATCCATATAATGATCTTGCAACTTTATCGAATAAAACTCTTGTTTGCCATATTTTTCTCGCAATTTCAATCCGTCAAGGATTTTCATATGAATGTCATTATCAAACGAGCCATACGGATAAGTTTTGACAACTTCCATTAAATGCATTTGTAAATTTTGTTGCATTGCAAAACTAATAAGAAAACAAAAATTTATCGCATCTACTACAGGTGAATATGTCTCATCAAAATCAATCCCTGATCTTTGGGAAAAACTTTGTGCAACAAGTCTTGCATTTTATCTCACAACTTCATTTTTCTTATTTCACTTTCTCACAAAACTCATTTATATCCCACAGGTTTTATATCTTGTGGTGTTTAAATTACATGTCCGAAAACTTTATGCTTGTCAAAAGATCTCAATTTTGCTTGAATTGCAACTTGTCATTTTGGCCAATCACTTTTATCCTTACATTCTTGAACAAATTGTGGTTTGTGATCCATATGTTCATTCTCAATATTCATTGCAACATTAAATGCAAAAATATGATCGATAACCATTTAATCTTGATTCCACTTTTTCGATATTAGTTATTTTTGTTTTCGACCACTTCAGGTGCATGTACTTGTTCAGAAAGTGTATTTATATTAGAAATATTATCCTCAATAGAATTATCTATATTGTCGATAGTTTTCCTTTTTCAAGGATTTTTATCCTTTGGATTAATTGGTCATTTAAGCTTCAGGCGTGTTAAAACACTATTGTTTGTCTATTCTTTAGAAATTTCAATACGTATTGATGCATTTAGTGTTGGTATATGTGACTTTTTCACATGTTTTGGCTTGACAAGTGCATCGAGAAATCTATTTGTTAATTTTTGAAGATGGATTATCTTTTGAACTTTTGGTCCAAAAACCTTTGACTTAAAAATCTATATACGATGTAATGATTGAGATAATAATGAAAAATTTCAAAAATTTCCTTTTCACATTTTCCCCCTAATTTTGGATAATTATTTTCATCAATATGACATTCTACAAAATGTACATATATTGAGCGAATGACCAAAAAATCATTTGTATTGGAAAGTACATGATAGCTTGTTGGTTTTTAAACATTTAAGAGCTAATGCACACAATATTGCATTTGCTTTCATTGATGTAGGATTTGTCGCATAATTTATTATTGTGTAATGAAGCAGATGTTTAATAAATGATTCTATTTGACTATTTTGAGAATAAACATGTGAGTATTAAAATACTCAAGGTGTTTATACTTTTTCAAGAAGTTTACTTGCATTAAGAACTACGCATAATGCATAGTTTTCCCCTTGAACTTGGCCTTAAAAGGCAAATGACCCCCTGAATTTTAAAAAGCACCCCGTCACCCCTTGAACTTGCAAAATTGCACTAGTTTTCCCCCTCAACTTGTAAAAAATGCATTAAATGTCCCTTGATTTCTTCGTGTCAACTTCTGGTGGAAAGAGAAAAATGACATATTTGAAAAGTTGAACCAACTAAAAGGTGATATGTGGCTCTAAGGGGGGAAACCGGTGCATTTTTGCAAGTTGGGGGGGGGGGGTAACGAGGTGCTTTTTAAAGTTTAGGGGGGTGGCTTTTGAGGTTAAGTTCAGAGGGAAAATCATGCATTAAGCCTAATAACTAAATAATTCACATCATGATGAATTAGTCCACATATATCACATTGTACGTAATGAAGATTTAATTCCAACCTCACTCTCAAAAGGTTTTATTATCAATTTCTTTGCTAACAATCAACATAAAATAATTCATTATGTTGAAGAAACTTCTAGTTCTTCAATGTATGTGCAATTCTATAATTTATCTCATCATTTTTGAACTAGGATGATCGAGTCCATCTTGTCAAATTCTGAAGTATATAAAGCTATAAACTTCTGGTTTATAGTTACATCGACTTTGATCCTATCAATAAACTTAGTTTTAAGACATTCTTTAATGTCTTCTTTCACAGTTTTGATACAATATTCATATTTGTAATTGAATTTCTGTGAGAATTCAGGAAAAATAATTTATTATTTATAATAACTCTTTGTATCATTGTACATTAATACTATCTAGCTCTTCAAGAGCATTCAATAAATTTTGTTACTGATATCGTAGTAACAAGTACAATAATATTTGCTTCGTTAGTAGATGTCAATCAATTGTGGAGAAATATTTCTTTTGATTCGATAAAAAAATCAATTTAATATTTCACTTTTGGTGGTTGTTATTATTAACAATAATTTAATTTTCCACTTCAGGTGGAAATTGCTAGCAGTTTCTTATTAATTTAAATCGATAATACATATATAAATATTATCAAAACATTTACAAAGATTTACAGGATCTTTAATAGTCAAATATATTAATAGCACTTATTTTTATCATTCAAACTTAATCATGTGAGCAATAAATATTTGAATAAACTCAAATATAACATTACCAACATATTCCGTTATATTAAGAGTTATATGGGATTGTGAATCTCAACATTCTTATTAATATGATTTATTCACTTCAGGTGGGTACACATACTATCGATATAACTTCTCCACTTATGGTGGTTATTATATTATCGATTTGATTTTATACTTCAGGTGCTTATTATATATACGACCACGTCCAACTTTAAAATTGTTGTTATTATATAACATTACATTCACTTCAGGGAATGTATTTGGTAACAAAATCTCTTATTTTGCTCGATAAAATGCAATACATTTATTCGCTATATACTGTGAAATTTCTTTGTACTGCTTCAGGAGCACGTACTACTACAAGAGCACATATTAAAGAAATTTATATCAAATAAATTATCGTCAATCACTTTATTTCCACATAATCGAGCTATTTGGTATATAAATTTTTTTCATGTGGTCATATACTTTTCGAAGATCTGCAAGATCTTTTGAATTTAAATAAACATGACTTTTTCCTTTCATTATATTGTAAATCATTATCTAAAGATCTTCAGGATCTTATATGGTTAAATAATCCATAAATTTCAAAATTCAGTACTTATGAAAATTAATTCTTTCCACTAATATCAAATACTATAAACTCATATTTCATAAAATTTAACATATCTATAAAATATAAGAATAAACCAAATGTAATCTTACTTATTCTTCTTAGTGCAAGATTACCCTGCGAGCGTTTCTTTAAAAATCTCAATAGTCAAAACCCTAGCAAATTTGTGCTTAAAAAATATAGCAAATTTGCAGCCTCATAACACAGCAAATTGTCCATAAATTATTACCATCTGCAATCTTCCAACACAAGGAAAAATAGATAGAAAATTTTTTCTCGACGATCACAATGGTCAAAACAAAATAACATATGTTGGAAAGTTTTTGACGAAGTTTCACGATAATCCAACGGTTAGAACTCCATAAAAGTTGAAATTTGTCAGGCTGGGCAGATTGGAGAGTTAATGGAAAACAAAATTCTTTTGTGATTTAAAATAGAGCAAACTCGAGCTGATAACGTGTTACAAAACAACCTTAATAGCTCAAGTAACACGAAGGTAATAAAAACATGAAAATATAGACATGGAGAATATGAGAATAAATTTCTGTATTTATGAATATTAGTTGTAGTCCACATTGAGAATTACTAACATCTATCTATTTATAGATAAATCTCATGGGGAAAGATAATTACAAATATTAGTTACATGAATCTAATTAGATTTCTAGTCCAAAACAATGACTTGGACATCAAGTCCTTTAGTTGTAAAATACTTCTAACATTTGCAAAATTGTTATTAATTTTTAATCTTTTTATGTTTTCTTCTTGCTATTGTGATAAGTTTTTTTATCCCATATTATGGTAAGATTATGTTTTGTTCTGAATTCACTTATATATTTTATTTGATTTATTTGGTTATTGATAGTGTACAATTCAAGTTGTATTCTTATCTATGATAATTTCTTTTTGAGCAAAAATATTAAAATATTATCATAGACAGGATAATTATTAATATTTAGTGATCAAATTTTAGTTATTGATCACGACATTTTGTTTACCTCGTAAAAATTTATTACAGTGAATGAAGTTGAAGAGCGGGCATTTTGAAATACAAACAGTACTTTGTTAGTATTTTAGTGTGATTGGATTGATTATTTGATCAATGTGATCGTGATATATAACCGAACAAGTTGGGAGAGTGCAGAGTGTATGCTTGTTCAGGCTCCATCACAATTCAAGGTTCAAGGGCAGCGCCCCCAGAAGTGGGGTCCAGGGGCGACAGTCCCTGGTGGGGTCCCAAGAGTAGCGCCCGTAGTGAGGTCCGGAAGCAGCACCATGGGCCGGGGTCAAGCTACCAGGTTAGCTCAAACAAAAATTTTTTTTAATTATTACACTGAAAAATCACGTTTTTAGACAAAAAACCTGTCATTTTCCCGAAAAGTCATCTATTTTCGGAATCTGCCTTTTTCCCTAAAATTCATATATTTTTGGATGGTTTTTCTGCTATAAAAACCTGGGATTGGGCAATATACGTATGGATACAGTCCA
The DNA here is from genome assembly GCA_949673415.1 of Euphorbia schlechtendalii. Lineage (NCBI taxonomy): Eukaryota > Viridiplantae > Streptophyta > Magnoliopsida > Malpighiales > Euphorbiaceae > Euphorbia > Euphorbia schlechtendalii. The sequence goes on along the minus strand of CATIWQ010084026.1, from coordinate 22,387 downwards.
TTTTTCACATTTTTTGAACAAATTCTCATTGTAAGTTTTTATTAAAATTCTGATTTTATCCGATTGAAAATATTGGTAGAATCGTCAAATAAATTTCAATTTGAAAGTGTTTCACGACTTCCAATTTATCTAAATAATCCCCTATTTCCAACAAATTTTGTATGCATGAACACTTGTGGCGTCAGTTTTCTTAGAGTTTTACTCTAGGTTAAAATATAGATGTCTGTTTACATAAATTAACGACGGTTTTTAAACTAACACCAAAAAATTCATTTGCATTTGATTTATCAAAACAAACATTTTAACTAAAACATAAGGGTTAGTAATAAATTATTTTACTAATCTTAAGTATAATAATTTTTCAAATTATTAATATGAAAAATAATTTAGTTAAATTGAAAAAAGTGCATTTTAAACCGGTTATATAATTATTTAAATTCTTGTGTGGATTGATAGCATTGTAATATTGATTAGTTTTTCAAAAGTTATGTTAGATCTGATAGACCACCAAATCCATAATTCTAATTTAGAATCATGAATAATATATAAAATAATTATACCTTGAAAAAAATCATTCAACCAAACAAAACATTTTAAGGACATATTTGGGGTTGCTATCACAAAATTCCATTTACAAACTTTTAATAGAATACGTATTTTGACATTGGGTAAAAGATTTTGACACTTAGTACTAATTAATTAAGAACTATATTTGCTATTATATTTTAAAATTTTCAGAACAACAACCTGAAAATGCTTGAAAATGAAACTTTCATCATTAAAAAGTAATTATAAAGTAGCCCTTAATTGAAACCATATAAATAGATAAAAGCCAAAGCAAATTAAGAAAACTTTTTGCCAAAGATTTTTTCACCCAAAAAATTACTTCTATTTCTTTAAATAATTTTTAGTTATCAATTTATAATATCAGTGTAATTTTTCATATATTTTTTCCTCAACTTTCAAACACATCTCGTTTTTTCTTGGATTTGCAAAAATTGCATTAATTTACCCCCTCCATGCGACTAAACCAAATGGCACAGGGAGGGTGCAACTCACACATCGCCACATGTCACAATGGAAAAGTCAAATTAATAACAATCACACACATGAATGTAAGGAAAAGTTTCAAAAAACCATGAAATAAATTCATTTAAGTCTATAAAATTCTTATTCTATCAAAAACCCATCTTCTACCATTCATTCGTTGGCTCAAAAATACAAAATTTATTAATCTCAACCAATCTTGTCCCATTTTCACTAAAAACTTAACTTATTTTTGTCTCATTTGTCAAACATGTAGTAATACAACCAAGAACCAATAAAAGCCATTTAGGTACTAGAAAGTCCGGAATGAAGTAACGGATTAGCATCAAATTTTATTTGAATACTATATAATCTTCATACATGTTACTAAATATTGTTTACCAGAAGACCAAAACTTGAGGCTATATGATGTTCTTTTTGACTGGATCAATATCACCTAATATGCCCTTAAAGAGAAGTGGAGGAATAACAGTGACGAGTAAAAGAAGAATGACGAGCAATGGTGGAATGACGTCGATGATGAGAGGCGATGAACGACAATAACGAGCAACGGACGCAGAAGATAGATGTGAGTTTTTTTTTAAGGATTTTGGGAATGGATGACAAAAATTGTAGATGTGAAATTAGATTTAGGGATTTTGGGACTTTTATTTTTGTTGGTCCCCGTCAGCTATTACATGATTAAAACAGAGGGGGTGAATATCTTCTCCCAGTCTTCAAAATCTTCCTATTTCAGACAACTTTGAATTCGTTGTGAGATAAATTTATAATCGTTTGATGTGCGAAATTAGACCGTTCACAGAATTTCCCAACAAGTTTTCAACTTGAATATGCTTCAATCTTGCGAGAAGGAGCATGCTTTCTATGTGACATTCTTTGATAAGCTTGAACGTAATGGTTAGCAACAGAATCGTGATGCTCTTACTAAATTGCGGCTTGACAGTTCATTGATTTTGGATTTTAGTGATTACAAGGCTGACATTCAATATTGACAGCTTTTCCCTTGGACCACATAATTATTCCCTTTGATTTCAGTGTCAGATTATCTTTGAGACCTAAAATATCAATAGAGAATATTTCGTTTCTAGGAACAAAGGTTAAAAGTACAAAGTGTTATAATAGGTTAACTTTATTCTTACCATGTTGAGTTATTAGGTCAGCAGTCTGTATTCAGCAAGTAAAACTAAGTTAACTGACTCAGCAAAATTAGATAAACTAATTTTTCACTAAACCTAATTAATTCTGATTTAAGAGCTAACAACAACATTGTTTTAAAGGTTGCTTTCCTTTATGTTTTACATCGTCATAAACTTTAACTCAAGATTACTGATCAATTTATAAGCTGAATCCAACAATATTTTCACCATATATATTTAATATTTTTTTTCTTTTTTTTTCAATCAACACGCGCTATCATTGTCAACAATTGCCGTGCCATATGCCACCTAAGACGAAAAGGGTTACAATATGCATTTTAAGCAAGTTCAAGGGCAGCAAGGTGCATTTGAAAGATGAGGGATACAGTTGGCTTTTGGGTCCAAGTGCAAGGAACAAACTATGTATTTTAGACGTTTAAAGTTATGTGTTTGGCACATTTGGATTATAAATTTAGAGTAAATTTGAATTAATCTAATCAATCCATTCATATTTGGAAAGCTAAGATTCAATATATGTTTCCCTAATTAATTAAAAAGAAGAAATACAATTATATATTCGACTTAAAATCATAAAAAGTACATGAACTTTACCTTCACTAACATAATGGTACATGAACTTAAAAAATTAACATAACAATACATTAACTTTATAGCTTACTAACATAATGGTCAAATGACCTTCGACTTCAGGTAAAATTTAGTGTTCCCGGTTTCCACCATTTTTGCTCTAGTTATGCCCTCATTTTTACATTTGGCCCTCTATCTTTCTCTATAATTTTTCAGCCTCCTCATCTTTCCCATGCTAATTTGCACTCTCTGCTTAATTCGATCCTTTGAATTTTCTTTCCTTTTCATTATAAACCCTAAATCAAATAAAGAAAGATAAGGCATATAATTTCTGGGAACTAAAAAGAAAGAAGAACAAAGAGACGAAAGAAAAGGAAAAAGTGCAAAAGGTACAATGCATACCTTTCAATCTCCTTTTCTTTTCAGACTTATATACTTATTTGTTCAACCTTTCTTGTGTGTTTTAATGGTTCAATTGCTTTTCTTTTGCAAGTGGACCAAAGACAGAGGAGAAAAAATGTAGTGTATTCAAAGTTGTTGTTTTGCGAAAGGTGGACCACAAATTTGAAAAGGCAATGGAATGTGAGCCGATTTCTTTCTCAACTCAGTCCTTCTTTATTATTGATATCGGATTTTAGAAAATGTTTTGTTCTTTACTTTTATTTGCTTGAATTATTTGGAATTTCTTTGTATTATTTTTATGTTAGTGAACAATTCTCTAATATTGTATCTATAATTGTTAGAAATCTTGGTAATGGTAAGTTTTTTTAGATTCAGTGGGTCTCCTATTTACCAAAATTAGAGTCTAATTTTATAATTGAATGTATGTTTATATCTTGTTATATCGTTTGGTGGAGAATATTTTTATTTTGGTTCAGATTTTTCTTAATCTCTAACTTGATTATTTGTATATATTTTCAAGTTGAAGATGCATCGATAAAAAGGGAAGTAGATCAATCTAGGTTTGAAGGTTCTTGTAATGGATCAAGTAGTAGCGATGAGGGGAATGCTGCAAACACATATGCACTTAAAGATGTTAAACCTGAAGATGACTTCATTGACCAAGACTACTAACTAGAGGATGGGGATGAAGACCTTGTGAGTGGAGTGCATCATGCACAAAATGGGGCATCGATTTATGGTTTAAGAGGATATAGAAAAAGAGTAAATACTAGTGGTATTGATATGGAACATGGATCATCTATTGGAAGGCCAATAAGGATTGAAGAAAGGGTGAGTACAAGTAGTTTAGATATACAAAATCGAGAACATGTTAACATACAAAGAGAAACTGGAAATAAGCTGAACACCAGTGGTTTGCATACACAGATGAACTTCATAGTTCAAGAAATCGAATCAAAATATGAAGATTCTGACCATTTAAACATTGACTCGGATTCAGATGATGGATATCATGCCAAGTTTCCTGAGTTCTATAATAGAACACATAAATCCAATTTTCGGTAGTGGGATGTTATTTAGTTCAAGGGATCAGTTTTAAGGAAGCTTGTAGAAACCATGGGATCAATAACAGATTCCAAGTAAAGTTCAAGAGGAATACAATACTCTTTATTGAGTCTGTTTGTGTAAATGATAAGTGTAAATGGAGGGTATATGCATCAAAAGTGGATAGGAAAGACACGAATAATCCAACTTTTCAGATAAGAAGTGGTCATTTTGTTCATAGATGTCCAAAGGTAAACTCAAATTTCCATTGTAATTACAAATGGATTGCTAAAAGGTATGTAGCGAACTTTAGGCTTGACCAAGATTGGAAGATCCAAGGATTGATTGATCAAATAAGGAGAGACAAGAGTCTTAATGTTGGTTTTCAATAGGCATATAGATCTAAGAACTTGGCACTAAAAATGATAAATGGAGATGAGCAATCATAATGTCAAAACATTTTTAAGTACATGATTTCCAATTGTGCTTGTTCATATATGAATGTTTAATCATGATTATTTAATAACGAGTTTCAATCATAATTATATTTTTATTTTTGAAATATTTTGCAGGTATAAAGATGGGATTTTGAGATCAAACATTAGAAGTACAGTAAGGGGTAGATACAAGAATGGAAGGTTTATAGGCGTGTACATTTGCTAGGCAACATTTAAAAAATGCATTTAAGGCAGGTTGTAGGAAGTTAATTTGCATAGATGGTTGTTGGCTGAAGGGCTCATATGGTGGACAATTATTTTCAGTAGTGGGAATTGACCCGAATGACTGTATGTTCCCGATAGCAACTGGGATGGCTGAAACAGAAAGCAAGGAAACTTGGTTATGGTTCTTAGAATTGTTGGTAGATGATTTAGATATAATAGATTATGAAAATTGGACATTTATGTCTGATAGATAAAGGTATTTTTTCCATATGCATTTATGTTTTTACATATGCTGAACTTGAGCTTGTTTCTACATAAGTGGTTATTCTTACTTTTCCTTTTCAATCTTAATTTTTAATTGGTTGCACTTGCATTACTCTTACTTTTATATTATTTGAGAAATTTAGATTGCATCTCAAATCACTATAATAATAAGTTCCTAGTTTACATGAGTTTGGATAGGTAGGATGCTAGATTAAAGCTTAAACACAATCCAACCAATTCCTTTTTCCATTTTTATAATGTTGTTATTTAAAAAATACAACAAGTTGCATTATGTAGCTTCCAATATCAAAGTACCGCCTTAAAAAGAATTTTCAATTTCACAAATTTAATATTTTGTATGTTTAGCTAACCAATTTTGACCATTTAAGTAGGGTCTTATTGGAGCGGTGGAATTTTTATTTCCAGGTGGATATCATCGATTATGTGTACGCCACATGTACACTAACTTTAGACAACACTTAAAGGGTAAGGAGCTAAAGCATTTGGTATGGGCAGCCACTAGAGCTCCACATCTAGCAGCAATGAACAAGCAGTTAGATGCTATTGAGAAAATTTCTATTGAGACAAGAGAATGGCCAAGGCAAAGGTATGTGAAGCATTGGAGCAGAGCCTATTTCTGAGAGAAACCTCAGTGCGATATGTTACTCAATAATCTTTCTGAGTGCTTCAATAAATACATTCTTGATGCAAGGGATAGAGGAATAATAACTTTGAATGAACTAATAAGAATAAAATTGATGAAGAGAATGAAGACTAAAGCTGAATGGATTACAAAGTACGATGGAAATTGGTACCCCAAAATACTAAAGAAACTTGAGAAGGCTAAAGAATTATCTTTTCACTTCACAACAACATTCAGTGGAACTCCAAGGGCACAAATTTATGGATGGGGAGAACAATTTATTGTTGATTTGGATGCCCGAAACTGTGCTTGTAGGAGATGGCAATTTACTGCTATTCCTTGTAGTCATGCTATTGCTGCTATATTTGAACAAAATGAACAACACAAAAACGATTTGGATTTAATATATAGTATAGACACATACAAGAAAGTCTATAGCTACTTCATCAAGCTAATTAATGATCATGATCAATGACCAACATATGAAAATCATCTAGTTGTAGGTCCCCCTTCTCCTGTGAAAGTGAAGAGAGGAAGGAAGAAGAGATCGAGACGAAAGGAGCCTGAAGAAATTGAGCAAGCAAAATCAAAAGGAAAATTGAGCAAGCAAGGCATGGTGTATATGACTTGCTCTAAATGTGGCGGGAAAAACCATAACAAAAGGAAATGTCATATAAATCAATCAACTGAGGTAAATGTTCAATTATGTAATTATTTTTCATTTAGTATTTGGTTTATTTTTATGAATCAGTAGTACTATTTTCATTAGCTTTTTTGTGATTTGTGTTGGTGAGCTATAATCAATACATATTGGTTTTTTGTGATGATATAACTTGAATTGAAATATTTTGACTTTGTAAACTAAGTTCAATCTTCAATACCAACTGAAAGTCCGTCGGCATCAAATGTTTTTGATATTGCTCCTAATCCAAGTGGCAATCAAATTTCTAATGGTGGCTCTCAAGCAAACAACACTTTTAGAGAAATCAAAAGAAATACAAATAGAAGTAAAGGCCAACCAAATAGAGGCATGGGACATGTAGAAAAATGCAGTAAGAGGTAGAGGAACAACTGAAGGACCAACACCATGGAGATTATAGGGATATAGTTTATAATAATTGAGCAGATTATTTGATATTAGTGCTCGTTTGATTTTTTTTGTTGCCGTTGCCAAAAACAATTTAGATTTTTGGACTGTTAGTGAGATTCTGATATAGAGAATTGGAATTAATTTTTCATAGGTTTTGATTATTTTTGCCCAACAATGCAATTTGGATTATATTTCTCAAGGATTGGTATATTTGCTATTTTGAATGGTGCATTTAAATGAAGTTTTGATATAATTTTGCATTTTTCATTTATAATTGCATATTTCATAAATGGTAAAAATTTAACTAATAAGCACGTACTAATTGAAAAAAATGTGAGGGTAAAGAAAAATTATATAAAGTTTGAGAGAAGGAAATATAATAAATTGGAGAAATAATGAAAGGAAGGAAATCTGAAAATAGGAAAGGAGGGAATTAGTTAGTATAAAAGTGGAATAAAAATATTGAAAGGTAAGAAATAAATGACATCATCAATTTTATTTGAAGTTAATTTAGATCAAATGTTATTTTGACTGTTATATTAGTAAGCTAAATACAATTTCATTATATCGTAATTATTCATCAAAAATAAATTTAATATCGTAATAAGGAGATGTTTTTCAGAACTTCTCAAAAAGTTACTTATATCTTATAAATGATTTTTTTAAGAAATAAGTCTGACTTACTTTTAACTTCTGTCTTATTTTTAACTTTTAAGTTAAAAAAAAATTATCAAAAATATTTCATTGTTTGACTTATAAATTAAAATCTCATTAAAAGATTTAAACTAAAAATTTAAAAAGAAAAACATCCTCAATATATTTTTTGTTGTTAGTTTTGACGGAATAATGTAAAGGAGCCCGGCGAGAATTTCCCAGCTCGAATAGGTATCCGTCGATTTTATATACCACGCCATTTTTGGTATTTATTAGGGTTTCTCTTCTCTTTACGTTCTGATTGTTTCAAACTATCCTTTCCGCATCTCATTGTTCTTCTCTCTCCGGCGGACTACTACTCTTTCGTACCGTCATCGGTCATCCATAAATTTTCGTAGCCCTTGCACCGATTGCCATTAACGCTTCAAATCGCGCATTCATTCCCCTGAATACAACGCGAGTCTCGCGCCTTCCGCAGACATCTTCTATATTTTGCTGTTCGGTGGCTGGTTCCGATCTACGGTATCATTCTAATTTTATATTCGCTCTAACTTTGAACTTCTATTGTTTTTAAACTTATCACTTCTACTTTTTCTACTACCGAACTTCAATTTGAACTATTTAGTCGATGTTCTCAATCGATAGAATTTTTTTATTTTTTCTGATCGAATTGAACGCAAATTGATGCTTTCTGTTTTTGTGTTTGCCTTCCGGTTTTGGGTATCCCAGAGTGATATGTTTTCCGCGTCTAAGCTTATCCAAATCCTGATTTTGAATTTGTTTCTCACAGATTTCTAGATTTTCAGATCGAGCCAATTCATGAATTATAGCAAATTAAACTTTGGGTTCGATATTCATTTGTTAATATTGGACCGATGAATACTATTGGTCCTTTTTGTGTTACACTTGTTTCTCTCCCTTACCAACAATTTATAGTTTGAAATATGATTTTCCCTAGAGTTACTTGTTTGCTTTTATATGGTTGTAACCAAGCAAGAATTTTCAACATGTGAGCAAGTTTCACATCGTTAAATGTCTTATTGAATTCTTTGATTTCATTTTGGGAACTTGTTAGCCAAGTTTGAAACTTGGCTGCTCAAGTTCCTATATGTTATGTTGTGTGGCAAAGGTCTTAGCTTATTGCCCAAGACTGGTCACAGGTTCGAGTCCACGCATGCGGATTGGGTGAGATTTTTCTTCATTATATTTGTAAGCTCATTGAGGCAAAGTTAAAAAAAGTTCTAATATGTTATGTTGTTTTAAGTTCCATTTTTAAATTTTATTTTTAATACTGAGTATATTTTCTGTTAGTATTTTTTATTTTCATTGTGTGTTTAACTGCTTATTTATTTAGACTGTAGATTTTGTTTGTTAGGATCTGATGGATCTACAGACCGAGAATAGGCTCGCTGCACTTCTTATGAAAGAAGCAGCAGAGTTGAGGCGACAAGCTGACAAGGATGGGGTTCATGCTTATCTTCAGAAACCTAATGTAAGGGGTCGGCCTAATGCTCGATTTCTTACAGCAACTGTTCTTGGTGTTCAGCAAGGTACTGGCTTTCTTTTTTGTATTAGCATTTCTTTTGTTTTATTTAATATCTAAATGCTATTATATGAATCAGACAAATGGGTGTTTCGATTAAGCATTTTCATTTCTAAAGGCATGCTTTATTTGGAGGTATTGTGTTATTATGGAGTATTTTTTATTAGTTGGTTAGTTAATATTTTGAATCTGAAACTTGTAAATTATGAATTTCAAAGTGTTAGTTGAAATTATAGGTCTTCTCAATTTTGATTCAAAAAAAATGTGAGAGTTCTTACCATAGTTGTTAGAGGCGCTAGGCTCATAGAGGCGAAAGAGGGCTAGCCATGCCTGAAGGCGCGCCCGAGTTACCTTAGGCGCCGAAAATTTACAAAATATATTTTTCTTACAAAGTGAAGTTAGATGCAATAACATGACAAAAAAGAACTAAGATAATTGTTAGAGGTACATATACATGTAAAATTGACATATTTCATTAAGGATATATAGTCTTGAATTAATCCAACCTTAAAAATGAATTGAATTACGAATATCTACACTATTTCTTTAATTAAAACTCTTAAAATAGATGGAAAATATATTAAAGTTAGTTAAAACCATTAAATAGAATTGTTGGAGGTATATATATATATGTAAATTTTACATGTTGTATCAAGAATACCTATACTTGAGTTGATTTAGCCTTAATAAGAATTGAATTAGGAATATCTAGCCTTATATTATTATTTAAAACTCTTAAAAATGGATGTAAAAAACATAATTATACAAAATTAAACCCCTTAAAATAGAAGTGTCCGTGAGGCGTGCCTAGGCGCGCTGAGGTGCACCTGTGAGGCGCTTAAAGGCGCACTTGAGGCGCCTGTTTGACACCACCCCACCTGTGATATGCCGAGGCTCCAAGGGTGGCGCCCTACGTCAGGCACGCCTTTAACAACTATGGTTCTTACTGCTATTTGAAGCTCGAGATATTGGTATGATTTACAGGTGTAGTAGGTAGCTTTTTCTGATGTAAAAGGACATGGTTGTGCATGCGAAGGGAAGTGTTATTTTGGTTTTCAAATTTGTGAGAATACTCTTGTTTTTTTGCTCTTTCCATATCAAGTTCATTCTCGTTTCTTGATTTGTGAGTGTCTGTGTGATATAAAGCCAATTTGAGCTAATTTAACATGAAACCTGTTATGGTCTTAGTAGATATATTTGGTACCAGGCCCTTTCCCTTTCTAGTTTAGACTTCTTCAAACATTTCCATGGTCTAATGAAGTGAACAACTTATGTTATTACTATTCAATACCGATGTTTTTCCAGTCAATGGTGATGAAGCATGAAGCAAAACGTTCATAACATAAATTATATCGGAGCTTGTACAAAATTTTTTTCTTCAAGTAGTAAAAGATTCAAGCCACTAGTAAATGATGATTTCCAAGTAAGGATGCGGTATCCTCCTCACCAGAGAATACTACGATTTTTCTATGGTAATTAGATGGCCTGGATAACCTGTAGGAAATGACAACCCGTGTTTGTGGTTTTGGTCTTTGTAAACATTTAACTTTGAAATCCATAATGTAGTTATTAATCTTTCAGTTGTTAAATACAGAAATGTAATGCTTTGGTGGATCATTTCTTTGTGGTTTTCAATTGAGCGTCTGCTTGCATGATCAAAATGAAATGGTTTGTTTGCAACTGAAATTTGTGTAGAATCTGTGGGTGAAATGTAATTATTAATTTAAAGAAAATGCAGAATGTGGTGTAATGTCTGAGCTCTGTTAGTAGGGGTCATGAGTACATATATGGAATTGAATTGGGCAAAGAAGTGTAAGCATTGTAGACAGGACTTAATGGTGTGTAGTTTTATGTCCCCATCACCTTTATCTACTAGGCTTAAGCAAGGAAAATGCACAGTTTACGGAAAAAAAACCGCAATTGCGAATGTGAGGGCTGATATTACATTCTCCTAAATTTTTAATGGCTTGTATGGATTCTTATCATTATAGTTATCTACTTTCTTTTCCCTTTTTTCATCGATGTATGGTGAATTGACTTTCCATTGCATGATTATCTGTATACGCCCATGGTTTTCACATCTCAACTTGGTTATCAGCAAATCGTGCTGTTGAAGTCAATGAGATGTGGCGGGTTCGACAAAAGGAGCATGAGCTTGATGCTAGGGTTAGAGATAGATCGAGACATGAGAACAGCAGCCACAGAGAGATGGATAGGTCCTCTAGAAGCATAGATAAGAAGCATGTAATAAATGATAGCAGCACAAATGCTTGCTCCTCTAGCAAACGAAGCTGCAACTCCAGAGAGGATGATGGAGGTTTGAAGGATGAAGAGATTGAAGAATTTTTGCGATCAAGGTAACAAACTACCAACCCCCCATGTGTATACACATATATACATACTTATGCAAGGCCAAATGCATCAAGATTCAAGACCCTCTTAAACTTTACTACTTTTGCTAGATCCCACCCCGAACTTTGTAAAAGCGCGATAATTTGCTCCTCAAATCCACGTGTCAATTGCTGGTTGGTTTGGAAAAAAAAAAAAGAAAAAATGGCTTCTTTGAAAAGTCAAACCTACCAGAATTTGACACGTGGCGTTGATGAGAAAACCGGTGCACTTTTGCCAAGTTCAGAGGGCTAACTGGAAATTTAAAAGTTCAGGGTGTAATTTGCAATTAGCCTACTCATAATGATGTGGAAATGTGTTGTGACATCACTTTTTTCGGACAGGGTCAAGCGTGGTAGAGGTGCAATTGGTTCAAGGATGGATGAAACAGGGCCTTATCTTCCCTCCCCAGGATCCATGGAAATGCCATCATTTGGTAGGGAGGATTGTGTTGTTCTTGGTCCAAAGAAGCCTTCTCCAATGGTGTCATCAGATGATTCTTCTGAAGAGGAGCTTGATAGGCGGAAGAAGGCCAAGAAGGTTCGTTCAAGGAGTTCTGACCAGGATGCGAGAAAGCATAAAATGAAGGAACGATCCCGGGATAAGAAAAAGAAGAAGACCAAGGATAAAAGAGGGAAACGCTAGCTATGTCAAAAATATGTATCATAATTTGCCAACTGTACACGTAACTAGTTTAATTGGGCATTCTCTGGTTCACATAGATTCATCTTTGTATAGTTGTGCAGAATTACAGTTTCTCATTAGCAAAATTCTTTTAGACGAAGAAAAAGTGACAACAACGTGTACTTTGATAGTACATGTGTACATTCAGAATTCGAGTATGGAATCCATGAAAACAAGCATAACAACTCGTTACAAGGTTCGGAAGTATATTGCATTGCTTTATATACGCTTACACCCTGCATCATAGTATCAAAATTTCTATGTTTGGGCTCCACTGCTAATCTCTCTTACAATCTCAGCAGAAAAATCTATATTTGGGGATTCTGGCATATAGGATGAATGCTCATTCTGTAACTTTTATGTCTTCATGCATTGAAGGACCTTCCATAGGTAGTCCCTCATCGTTACCTTTTAAATGACACGTGGCGTTGATGGACAAATTAATGCAAAAATTCAGGTGACATCATGCAAAAAATTGACTAATTCAAGAGGTTTTGATACATTTGGCTTAGTTTAAAAGACACATGAGTGCATAATGAAAACATTAACTGGAAAAACAAGTCATTTATGAATTTAGAAAGAAGCTAAAAAATCATGAGTACCTGACCGTGTGACAAGATCGAAGTATTATACGTACCATGATTCCATTAATTCTCATTCATTTGGGAATCAAAATGTTAACATTCACCTATACCAGTCTAGCTCATGAATTGAAAAAAAAAAAAGCCAAATGCATCAATACCCACCTTGGCTCAGAAAACCGGATGTCACCCTCAATTTTTAAAAGGATTAGTTACCTCCTTTAACTTGGTAAAAATGCACCAGTTTACCCTCTCAAAATCACGTGCCAACTTTTGGTTGCAGAGAGGACTTACAAAAAAGATATCTTTGAAAAGTCAAATCAACCAGATTTTGACACGTGGCATTGAGGGGGCTAACTGGTGCATTTTTGTCAAGTTAAGGGGGGTAACTGGTCCATTTTACCAAGTTAAGGGGGGCAACTGATCCTTTTGAAAGTTGAGGGTAACATCCGGTTTTCTGAACCAATTTTAGGGGGTGTTGATGTATTAAGCAAAAAAAAAAAAAAAAACTAAATGAAGGGTTTTGTTATGTTCAAATACCAGCCGTTATCCACGCTCATTTTGTAAAATTGACATGGTTTATTTACACATCTAATTACTTAACACCATATAACAGAAGAAGCAATTTCTAAACTTGCCAATACTTGTGATTGTTCTAATGAACATGGACAAAAATTGATTAACAGTTAAAGCGATTGCAAATTATTATGCTATTTAAAAATTTACTATTTCTATCATACTTTTGTTGTCATAATTTTTGGCATCTTCGGAATAAGGATTACTTGTCATAATTTTTGGCATCTTCGGAATAAGGATTACTATATTATCCAAAAAAAAAAAAAAAAAAATCCACATTAAGGCTCACGATCATATAAAAGAAAAGAACAGAGTACCATACCTTATTTGCATCGAAATCAAGAACCGAATCAAATGTAAATTTTCTATCACGCACGGATAAAGAGTCGAACGAAACCTTCTTTACTGCAACACCAGCTAGTCTTTCGTGATCAATTCTAACTTCGACCTGCTCAAATAGCCTTTAGAAAAACAAACGCAACATCAGCAAACGTGAAGAATGTCTGTAACGTCAAAGAGCGATTTAGGCTTACTATGAACTGTTTCAAGCTGTCACGTGCATTTTCCCCTCTAAAGTACTTACTTATACCTTTATGTAAAAAAATAAGCTATATGCATCTGATTTTACTCTTATTAGTAAACATCCACTGCTTTGTTTCAAATATAAGAAAACAGGTGCTTATGCATACCTTCATTTGGCGAATCTGATCACTCAAATCATTGACATCATCTTTCACCTATTATCACAGTTGATGTTGCATATTTCTGTGAGTTTTGAGTTTCTACCAAGTGAATCTTGCACCTTACAGGACTGTTTACTAATCGGCTGCCTCAGTGATATTGATAAATGAGTATCGTTATTGTAAGCAAATACAAGCATCTTGTTGTTTGAGGAAACATGACTTTTAGGCATTCTAGCATTAACCGTATTAAGTATTGTCAACATGTTTTTTATCCCTACCCTGTCGAAGATATTGACAACTAATCCTTGATATCAGATGGTCTCATACCTGATATATAAGCTGCAAGGCTCCAAAATTCAATTTACATTAAGATTGTTCTGGTTTTCATATATAGAATTTGATTAACTGAACCATACTTGCAAATTGCTGTGCTATTATGTCTTGCTTACTGTTGTATTCCTATTTTTTAGTCATCAATGTGATTACTATCACAAAAAAAAAAAAAAAAAACCCCACATTAAGCTCACGATACAATAAAAGAAAGAACAGAGTACTGTACCTGTTTTGGAATCAAGAATCAAATCGATGTAAATTTTCTGTCACTGGTAAATACAGAATCGAACGAAACCTTCTTTACCGCAACACAGCTTGTCTTTCATGATCATACACAGATATAATTTTAACCACATTTGATTCAAATAACCATAAGAAAAACAAAATAACATGAGAAAATTGAACGAACGTCTAAGTGATAAATATTAAGCATCTTATGATGTGTCAGGATCATGTACAGATCTAATTCTGACTAGAGCATATTTTAATAACCGTTTAAAACATATAGTAATATCAGCGAATAGAACGTGTAAGTGACAAAACTGATAACATAAGTGAAGAGAGCCAGCAACTTAGAGTCATCAGCGGCACCAAATTTGATGGTGATTTTACTGAAATTTAGAAAATATAAAAAAATAGCACTACTCCTTGAGAGTAAATGGATTTAAGTAATGAATTTATGTTACCTTGATCGGCTGTTGTCCCGAGGAAGGTGCGGGTGCACTGATGACAGGATTAGAGGAATAAGAGAGCGATGATTTGGAAATGGGATCGTCGAATTGAATGTTGTGATCGGGGGAGGCTTATTGCCGGAGTTGAAAAAAGTGGGTAATTGGGCGAATGAAGTGGAATTACGCATGGAAGCGAATTGCGAATTGAAGATGACGATTTCATAGTTAGCTTCGCTTCGCTTCAATTTTCTCTCTTTCTTTACAAAGAAAGAGAGAATTCAAATCAATAAGAGAGGAGAGAGGAAAGAACTGATAACCGTTCTCTTTATATGCTGCCTTCTTCGACCTTTAAACCAAATCTCTGTCATGATTCCACTCTGTTTTGTTGTCATTATCCAATTGTTTAATTGGATTTGGTCCTAAATGTTAAGACTTGCCATTGCCATGCCCCCTTGAATTCTCAAGGTTGAAAAGATATCTATCTAGGTATTGTTGTATTGTAGATTATCTCAGTTTTGGTGTTCTTCATGATTCTTATAAAATTTTTGAAATTTCGAGTTTGCTAAGATGAGTTGACATTAGAGACGATCAAGGCCAATGAGTTTTGGTATGATGAGTCGAGATTAGATATAAAAGTAGCTGAACTCTTCTTTTGGATGACGATTTTTTATATGGAACCCAATGAGTACAGTTTGCTTCTGCTTAATTTGGAATTAGGCACTGTTTTAAAAAGCGTTAGGCGCTAGTTGGGCGGTTGAAGGTGAACCGGGGCCGAGGCGAGGATTAATCGGGGTTTAGGCGAACTTAGGTGCTAGTCAGTAAGGTTTAGGCGCTACGCATAGCCAGGCAGCGACCCTCAAAATGTAGGCGGACCTAGGCGGGGATTTTTGAAATAGTGGAATTAGGTTCCTGCATTGATGATCAAATGAGGTTTTGTTCTTGCATAGAAACAATTATGGGTTTTGTAAAATAGGGATGTTTTGCTTGACAAAAGGTTTTTAAGGAAAGAGAAACAATAGTTAATTAAGGTTAAATGGCAATTATGCTATTTGGGATTAAAATTTACAGAGTCAAAAATTGGATGGACGATGTACTAGGAACACATTATTTGGGACAACACACTTTATTTCAGTTAATATATAGAGTCACGGTCACAGAATTTTTTTAGTTTATTGAAGTATTAATGAGTCGTCAAATAAATAATTTTTAACTTACATAGAGTCTTTAATATCAAACAAAACAAATTTTCATTTATACAAATTCAAATATAATGTAAATCATTTGTGGACCTAGAGTATATTAGGTTTAAGTTTTATTATACTATAATGTTGAACATGATGTTGATAGCGACGTAACATTATCGGTACCCCGTTTGTTAAGGGCCACTAAATTATGGAAGACATTTAACAAATTTTGATACAGTCCGAAAGCATTACACTAGAACTTTTGGATATATTGAAAAAATTAGAATATAATTCAAGAAGATTTAAACTTTAAAAAGAAGCCCACAACAATATAATCGTATTTTACAAAATTTTATTATATATACGTAATTATGGTGAATTATGAATTTATAATATTATTGGGACCATTTATTTATAAAGGAATTAAAAAAATTATTATCTCTTATAAAAATTGCTCATTTTATGCACTTGGCTAAACTGGGATCGAAGAAATATATTATTTTAAGACGATTTATTAATTTAAAGAGTATTAATTCACGGAGGTTTTACTATAAGATTTAGGTTGTAATTTATTTATGCTCTCTTTAATTGAACCTTATCTTCATTTAAATATGTACAATAAAACCTCTATAAATACATATGTTTAGGACCGGGAAAATATATTCATTTATCGAGATTATAATTTATTGATAAATGCATAAAATATTCATTTTATTGATAAATAAAAATTTATTATTTTAGAGAGTATTTTGTAGTATGTGTCATAAGAGAGAAAAAATATATTAGATTATTTTAAAAATATTATTTCTGTAATTTTCAAAAAATATGTTTTATGTCTTTCAAATGATGAGAAGACAGTTTCATCTAGCATTTTTCTTTTTATAGTTAACAAAAAACTTATTCACATTCCATTTGTCAAACTATTTGGTGCAACATGAATAAATTATTCTGGAAATTGTGTTTACTCTTTAAAAAGTTAAGGATGGGATTACCTTTGATTTTGGTGGGGAGAAAAAAAATCAACTATAGATTTAAATTTAAAAAAAAAATAATTGTTGGTCTTGTATTTTTGATTTAGAAATATATAAAAATTCTTAATTTGTTCTTGTAATTGTTACTTTCCTTTTTATAGGGTCACTAATGTATTATTTCTTTTACTATCATCTAATACATTTTACGAGAATAATACTTTAATATAATTGGCACAAGTCAGGACATGAAAAATATATTTATTTAGCAAGATTTATGTTATCAAATATTACTTTAACTAGGTTTTACTATATTTACTTTTTATTTATCATGAGAACCTACATTTTTCTTGGTAACGATTTAATATTAAACTTTAAGTAAATTTTATATGTATCTGGTGTTCCCTCCATTCTTTTTTATATCTTTTACCTTTTTATTTTGTTTTCACTTTAGATTTTTAATCTTGTTGGTCCTGATTAGCTATAACGCACTTTGTCAGTGGAGGGGTGGGGTGAATAACTAAACTTGGTTTTTAATCTGATTTTTAGTTCTTTTTAGATTTGTTGCTAAGTGCATTGAATTTGTTTAGATGATGATATGCTAATAGATAAAAAAGCTAAACAAACAAGCAAACTGTGTTGAGTATGAATACTCAGCAAAGCTGACTAATAAACACTTAGAAAAAAAAAAAACACAAATAAGAATATAACCGAGCTGAGCGAAATTAACTTGCTAAGTAATAAAATAGATGGGATAGAGAGACCAAACAATGTATTTTATCTCGGTTCAACCTCTCGCCTACGTCTAGTCTCCCAAATACCTTCTCCGAGCTTTAATCCACTAATTCAATCTCCCTAAACTAGGCGAAAAAGCCTTCACAATGGGTATTACAATGAGTACCTATCAAGCTATACCTTAAGTGGGACTAGAGTACCCTTCTCTATCTCATTATAACTCATAGTTAATCTAATTGAAGAGAATAGCTTATAAAATCATTGTTTCTTCTTACAGATATGATCTATTACAATTTCAGTGATTTAACTATTATTGTGATGAACATAATGCAGACTGGATTTTGTTTTTCTAATTTGAGAATTTATGATTTGTTGAGTAAATTGCACAGAGATTTAGCACTTACGAAATTTCAAGTTTATTCACCAAGTTTGAATTGTTTCCTACAATCTTTATTTATAGGAAGAGGTTGAAGTAGGCGTTGCAAACCTTTTCTTCCACTCGTTTAATATCAATTTTTCTTCTGGTCTTGACTTCAAGAATCTTCCCATTTGAATAGATTCAAATTGATTGTGAGACAGATTTGTAGTCGTTGATGCGCGAGATTAATCTTTTAATTTGTAAGATTAAATCGTTGAATGAAAAATTCACTAAGTCTTGATTTTCAAGTTGATATGGTTTGGCGATATTGAGAATGCGCTACTACATGGCTTTCTTTGATATGCTTTAAGTACTTGTGGTAGCAAAATGGCTCGGTTTATATTGGTATGCAACAAGATAATTCATTTTTCTTGGATTTTAGAGTTAAAATGTCGACATTCCGTATTGGCAACTTTTTCCTTAGACCACATAATTATTCCTATATGTTTTCATTGCTATATCATCTTTGAGAACTATAAAGCATCAAACTATGAATATTCAATTCTAGCAATAAATGTTCAAAATCATAGTGTTATAACAAAGAAAATTCTAATAATACTCAGCATAAAGAAGTATAAACACGAGCTGAGTTTAAGTGTATTATACCCTGCTGATTTAATAAATTCCAAACTTTTGTCATTTCTAAGAAATTTAATCTTAAGATGCTCTTGATATTCAATTGAAATTTTTCATTCAACAAATTTGTCAAACACTTCGTTCTTATTTCTGAGAAAGTAAACTCAACTTATCCTAGAAAAGTTATCAATACAAGACAAAATATTGAGAACCATCGAAAGAGTGAGGTACATATAAGGATCCCCAAAGATCACCATTTACATACTGAAGACAACAAGTAAAAGTATAACTAGAGTTATTAAAGCTTGCTTTATGGGTTTTCTCATAATGCAAGTCTCACAATTCTGAATCTCAACAGTTTAAGAAAAATTTAAAGGTCCTTCCTTTTGCAGATAATTAAGACCTTTAACACTAATTGTCCTAGTCTTTTGTGTCGTAATTCAGATTTATTAGAATTAGACATAGCAAAAGCATTACTACCAAGGGTCGACCCTTTTAGATAGTATAGGCCATTGATAAAATTCTCGCTAATGAAAACTTTGCCATTTTCATAACTTGAATAGCACAACGTTGAGATCGATACACAAGGCCTTTACTATCTAAAAAGTTAAGAGATATAAGATTTCCTTCAAGACTAGGTATAGACCTAACATCTCTTAAAAGAACTCACTTTCCATTTGTTAGATTAAAAATATTACCAATTCTAAGAATTTTAAAGGTAGAGTTTGTTGAGTCCAGTTTTGATGATTACAATAAATAAACGAAGTACTAAAAATATATTCTTGATTAGTTAACAAAATACAAATTGTATTAATTAATGAGTCAAAATATACTATAATGAAGAAGCCACAAATACATAAAGAATATGGGAAGGACGATGCCACAAGTACAGATAAGGGACCAAAGTCCAAGATCACGTGCCCATGCATCCCTCAACATAAGAATGAAGTTTCTCTCTCCATAGAATGCACAATGTCTAAGAACACCACAACAAGTAATGTTTCATTGTTAAGCTCGCAAAAACAACGTTCAGGTTTTGTTGTTGAGTCCGTAAAAACAACAAGAAAGGTTTCACTAGTAAGCCCGTAAAAACACTGGTAAAAAGGTTTTATTGTTGAGCCCGGAAAAGCAACAGTTGTAAGGTTTGATACTTGAGCCTGGAAAAAGTATCATTAGGCTTGTTTTCTGTTTGTAAAGAAAACAAACATAAAGGAAAATCTCAAGTTAGTTGACTTGGGGACTAGACTAAGCCAAGGGTTTCTGTACCAAGATAAAATTCATTGTGTCTCAATCTCTTTACTTTTATCGTTTTAATTACTTGCAATCTATTTTCATGCATTTATATTATTACAATTAATTTACTTTGAGATTTATTTAAAAATATCATTTTTAGTGACAAAAAGTTTTAATTACTTGCAATCTATTTTCATGCATTTATATTATTACAATTAATTTACTATGAGATTGATTTAAAAATATCATTTTTAGTGACAAAAAGTTTTTAATTCCTAGAGGAACTTAAAAAGTACTATTCACTCCTCTCTTGTAGATTTTCCTAACCATGCGGGACCAACAATTGGTCTTAGAGCTGGACTCTGAACAGAAGGAGTAAAATCCTTAGAGTGATTCTAAAATTACTAGATTTTTTAAAAGAGTTATTTGAAGTTTATCCCTACAAAAGTTTTTCAATTTCAATCCCTCCTTTGCTTGATCCAGAAGATTACTATCTCTAGAAATTTCAAATGAAATTATTTTTAAAATCCATCGACTCAAGGTTGGAAAATAATAACCGAGGAAAATGTTGTTCCTACCAAAATTGTGAACAATAAAATTTTTTCTAAAAAATTGTATGAATTTGAAAATGAAGATTGGAAAACACTTTTTCAGAACTCCAGAGCCAAAACAAATTTTACAAAGTTGCTTATCTAATGACTACTTGATTTTAGTCTCAGATTTTTTTATAGCAAAAGAAATTTGAGATAAACTCGAAGAAAATTATCATGAAGAAATTCTAGAGTATGACTCAAATGATGATTCAGAAACTTTCACTGAAAATGAAATCCTTCTTATCCAAAAGTTCGCTACTTTTGTTAATAATGATATTAACAAAAAGACAAGTGAAAAAGGAAATGATTTAGAAAATCAAAGTCATCACTTGTATGAAAATAGTGAAGCCAAGGAAATTCATCCTACTTGCACGAATCCAGAAGAATCTTGTTCTATGAGCTTCCTTGGATCCTCCCCTGAAATCTATTCATCAACATGCTGATAGCAAAATAGAAGAAGATAAGGTATTCAAAATTCTTCTTGAAAATGAAAAGAAGAATAAGGTACAAAAATGATTCTTATCTGGAGAATCAAGTGTATAGTGATCAAGTAGATCACGTGAGCCAATCTGTAAGGAAAAGAAAGACAGAAAATTTAAATTCAAGCTGAGATTATGGCAAATTACACAACAGTGCAAGTGATCAACAAAGTGACCTTAATAATGAAGAAAAAGAATACAAGGTATGTCCACTAACTTTATCTCAAGCATTGTGTCTCTTTTATCTAGATTGCATGAAAAATTACAAGGGAGATAAAGTTGATCTTTTTAAAAATAAGAATGGAATTTACATCCTTATTTTCTAATGTTTTTACGTGTGTTGTTAGGAAAACTTAAGTATAGTAATCTTGCTTTAATAAGTTTTAATCATCTTTTAGGATTTATTAGAGTTGTCGATGGTGAGAAAATTCTTCTTTACTTGAGAAGTAATGAAAGAGTGAATCATTACTCTTAACTACAAGAAGAAATTTGTATCTTGTGTTTTCCATCTCAAAGTTCTCTATTTGAATAATAATTTCTAATTGCAAAAGAAATACATAGATTTGTTTGTACTTTGTCTCAAAAAATTTATCAAAATTGTGAACATATTTTCTTCTTTTTGAGTCAAAAAGTCATGTCCTTTAAAACTACTTCCCTCGTATCACTTTCCTTTAAGTATCAAATCATAAGTTTTGCTAATATTTTAAAGCTTGGATTTTTAACCATATGTGTAAATTTTCTTTGTTAAAAAATATGGAAGATAGAGTAAAAGTGTTTTTTTTTCCTAAACATGATTCCAGAAAATGTTTTTTTTCATACAAGTTTTAAAAGAAATTTTTTTTGGTTCCCTAAAAGGAGTCATATCTAACTAACCCCAAAGGACCCATTATTAGTTGGGTACCAAAATCTGTATACTTTGTTTTGCAGGTATGTGCTAAGTGTATAATTACACTTATTATCATAATAGTTTTATACAATGAACACTGTAGTTTGAATCATTTTTATACTTCATATAAAAGATTTCACGTGGTATGTAGTTGTTTTTTATGCAAATGCAGATACTAGATAAATCTTGGAAGTAAAATGATCAAAAGTGGAATTCTATGAAAATAGAGTGAAAAAGGTGCAAAAAGATGCGTGGAACTTAAAGATTTGGCTTAGGATCGAAGCTGTCAAAGATTGGTGAAGTTACAAGGAGATTTCTGAAGAAAA
>CATIWQ010083993.1:0-16670 GCA_949673415.1 Euphorbia schlechtendalii | reverse complement strand
TCTTTTTAATTTTTGTATTAGAATACCCCAACGAAGGGAATAAAATATATTCCCGGATAACAAACCTCACCTTTTGCCATGCGGTCATTTTCACTAATAAAATTGACCAACATACGTGTAAATAAAAATGAACTATTTTTATTTAAATTAATTGCTTTAAAATCTTCAATGTTTTAATTAGGCCACACGGGCCTCACTAAAATCAAATCGAACATATGTGATATATCCCCTGTGCTAACCTTTGTGGATGCAAGTTAGATGTATGTTTAGGATTTTATTTTTCCTTCGGGTATTGCACATATTTTACGGAAAATGTAATTAATAGGTTAGCAGGCGGTTGCTTCCCCCGATTTTTGGAAGCCTTGTAATTTTTATTTTCCGCATTTATTTTTCGCATTTATTTACTACTTTGTGGATGATTTATTATTTCGTATTGTGGATGGATTTACTGCTTTTTCTATACATGAATCATGCATGTAAACTCTAAAAATGACCTAAGTGCAAATATGCATGACTAAGAAAATACGATTTTCTGTTGATGTAATATAACGTGATCACTTAAGAAATAAGCAACTTATCCCGGACCTAAATCTCTGTGTCTTGGTGGGCCATCCCTCAGACGTTAAGCCTCACGGGACTCTAATTCCTAGAAAGAGCTAATCCAGGTGGCGACTCCACACTAAGATATGGTGGATTCGGTTTCGAACAGATCTCAAACATTTTCACTTTTCTCTTTCAACCTTTTTCCCGGGTCCCCGACCCGGTGCTTTCTTTTTTCAAACACCCTGATGGACCGCGCCTATGAAACCGCGCGCTCTCGGCCCACCGCTCAGTGTCACCCGCTCACAGCCTTCTTATCATAGCTTATTGAATCTTCACATCCTCATCTCAGAGCTAGCCCTTCATCTTTCAAATTCAACAACTTTGCTAGAAAGGCTGAAGTAATGGTGATCTCTTTCCCTTTAACCACTATTTTGAACTCTTCATCGGTCACAGTGCACCTTTTTAGGTTTTTATAAAACTCAAAAACTATTTTGGGGAAAGTTGGCTCCTTCAATCTGATCCAAGTTCCTAGTTGATGGAACTCAATAGTTTCTTTGTAAGGAGTTAATTGGAGAAAAGCATTATCTCCTAAAAATCTCGAAGGAATAATGGTAGTGGGATTTGACCTGTATAGAACAGGTTCAAAGGTCTTTGGAGGGATTTTTATAACTACTTGTTCTTTGGGACCTATTTTTGACGATCTGGTTCTTTTGGGAACCATTTCAGTAGGTGAAGTTTGAAGAAATTAGGGTTCTTAGTAGAGGGAATTTCTCAAAAAGCTTTGGAGAGATTCTGCAATTTTGGTAAAGTGTTTGGATGATGAAAATTTTTTCCTTATTTATAAGGGCAGTTTCAGAGGGATAGGTTGGTAATTTGCTGAAGAATAACTGTGACGGTTTCAGCATTTACCATTTAAAATATAGGTAATCGTCAAAAGCGTAACTGATGGAAGGATGTGAATAGTTTTAACCTAAAGATCTGACTTACGATTCGGGTTTTTGAATTTTGAAATATGGAGTAATTCCCAGGTTGAAACTTCTGAGGCATAGCATTATGCTTTAGTTTCAAAGGATGAGTGTTACTTCTGAGATCCATTACTTTTCTGAGTAACCACACCTTCTTCTGAGCAATGTTCACACTGGGTTACTCATACCTATTTCTCTTCTGAGGAAGGTGAATTGATCTTTGCTCAGAGGCTTGGTGAAGATGTCAGCTCTTTGCTCTTCAGTAGAGATGTATACCAGCTTCACATCTTTCTTGAGAACATGATCTTGTATGAAGTGGTGTCTGATGTTGACATGCTTCATTCTGCTATGTTGAATTGAATTCTTTGACAGATCAATTGCACTTTTGTTGTCACAAAGTATCTCTATGCACTTTGACTTGACTCCATAGTCCTCTAGTTGTTGTTTGATCCATAGTGCTTGAACAACACAGCTTCCCGCAGCCATATATTCAGCTTCTGTAGTAGATAATGCTATTGAGGTCTTTTTTTTGATGTACCAAGAAATGATGCTACTTCCAAGAAAATGACATCCTCCAGTAGTGCTCTTTCATTCTAGTTAATCTCTTCGATAGTTAGCATCAGTGAATCCCTTGAGAGAAAAATCTCCATTGTTGGGATACCATAATCCAGCTCTTATGGTTCCAAGCAGATATCTAAGGATTGTCTTTACAACACTCAGATGTGATTCCCTAGGATCACTTTGATATCTTGCACAGTAACAGACTACATAATGAATGCAGGCCCGCTTGCTATGAGATACAACAAAGAACCAATCATTCCTCTGAACATCTTCTTATCAACTTTCTTTCCTTTTGAGTCTTTGCTTAGTATAATATTTGAAACCGTGGGAGTTGACATTTCTCTACCATCTTCCATGCTAAATTTCTTCAGAATCTCCTTGGTGTATTTGGATTGATTGATGAATACTCCATTTGAACTTTGTTTGATTTGAAGACTAAGAAAGAAAGTTAATTCTCCCATCATAGACATCTCAAATTCATTCTTCATTTGAGAACTGAATTCTTTGCACATCTTTTCATCAGTAGCTCTGAAGATGATGTCATCAACATAAGTTTGAACAAGGTGAATATCCTTATTACTTCTTCTGATGAACAAGGTTGTATCTATCTTGCCTCTAAGGTATCCTTTTGAGGTGAGAAATCTTGTAAGTCTTTTATACCAGACTTTGGGGCATTACTTCAAACCATATAAAGCTTTCTTCAGCTTGTAAACATGATAAGGAATCTTTGAGTCTTCAAAGCCTGAAGGTTGCTGGACATAGACTTCTTCTAAGATGAATCCATTAAGGAAGACACTTTTTACATCCATTTGATATAATTTGAATCCCATGTGAGATGTAAAAGCGCAGAGGATCCTTATCGCTTCAAGTCTAGCTACTAGAGCAAATGCCTCGTTATAGTCTATTCCTTCTTGTTGATTATATCCTTGTACCACAAGTCTTACTTTATTTTGAACTATGTTTCCTTTCTTCATCAAGTGTGTTTCTGAATACTCATTTGGTGCCAATGATGGATTTATTCTTTGGCCTTGGAACGAGATCCCAGACGTCATTTCTGGTGAATTGATCCAGTTCTTCTTACATGGCCATCATCCAACTTTCATCATGTTCTGCATCTTCAAATTTCTTTGGCTCTATGATAGAGATAAATGCTGGATGATTTGTCATTCTGTTGAGTTATCCTCTGGTAAGGACTGGATTTTGAGGTGCATCAAGAATTAATCTTTCTGGATGGTCCTTCTTTTTCTTATCTCCTTGGGTAGATCGAGATGAACAGGATCTTCTTTTGCTTCTAGAGCTTGCTCTTCATGATCTGAGAATCTTATCTCAGATGGTTCCTCCTTTGTTGATTCTTCTCTTTTGATTGGTTCAGAAGATTGTTTATGTGAGACAGAGTCTCCATCTTCCTCTGAACCTTTCCTTCTTCCTACATGATCAGTTTCATCGAAATCTACATGTACTAACTCTTCTAAAGTTGTTGTTCATTTGACAAAGACTCTGTAAGCTTTGCTATGTGTTGAGTAGCCAAGAAAAATTGCTTCATCTGATTTAGGATCAAATTTTCCTAGCTGCTCTTTACTTTTAAGCACAAAACATTTGCATCCAAAAGCTTTACAATACCCAATCTTGGGTTTTCTTGCTTTCCATATTTCATAAGGAGTTTTGTCAATTATTAATCTTATGTTAACTCTGTTCAAAATATAGCAAGCGATGTTTACTACTTCTGCCCAAAAGTATTTTGGTAAGTTGTTATCACTAAGCATGGATCGAGCCATTTCAACTATAGTTCTGTTCTTTCTTTCAACTACCCCATTCTGTTGAGGAGTGTGAGGAGCAGAGAAGTTATACTCAATGCCTCTGACATCACAAAATTCAGAAAAAAGTTTATTTTCAAATTCTCTACCATGATCACTCCTTATCTTAGATAGTAGAATATTTTGTTCAACTTTTATTCTGTTAAAGAGATTGAAGAAACCTTCTTAGGCTTCACCCTTAGAATTGAGTAAGATGACCCAGGTATACCTAGAATAGTCATCAACTATTACCATGGTATATCTGTGTCCTTCCATGCTCATGGACTGAACCGGGCTAAATAGGTTAATGTGAACTAATTCTAAGACCCTTTTTGTGGAAAACTCAGATTTGAATCTAAAACTCTTTTTGAACTATTTTCCAAATTGGCAAGCTTTACATAAATTATCCTTTTCCAAGTTTAAGCTTGGCAGACCCTTAGCAAGTTTTTGTTTGGCTAATTTGGCCAGAAGATTCATATTTGCATGTCCCAATCTTCTATGCCAGAGCCATGACTCTTCCTCTTAAGTTATAAGACATATATCCTTTTTAGATTTGTTATTTAAGTCAACTATAATTACATTATTGACTCTAGGAGCAAAGAGAAGAGTTTGATTTATCTTATAGTTAATGATAGAGCATCCTTTTGAGTCAAAGATGAATTTTCTTCCTTGATCACACAGTTGTTCAACACTTAGAAGGTTGAAATTTAGTCCATCTACCAGGGAGACCTCTTTTATCTTGCTTTAGATCCAATGGTTCCTTTGCCAATGATCCTTCCTTTCTTATTGTTTCCAAAGATTACATTTCGATATCTTTTACGTTCTAATGAGATGAATGATGTCTCATCTCCGGTCATATGTCTTGAGCATCCACTATCTACATACCAAATTTGTTGACCTTCTGATCTAAGACTTACCTGCAAAAGTAAATGGTTAGACTTTTCGAACCCAGTTACCCTTGGGTTAAGCTGCATTATGATTTAAATCTGGCCAATCATAAGAATCATAAAAACCATTTTTATATCTACACATAGAAGTTATATGATTCTGCTTTCTACAAAAGTTATAAAAGATTTTTGTAGCTCTTCTGGCCTGAGGATTTTTCTAAGTCATCTTTTGATAGCCTCCTTTTTGTTGACTGCTTAAGCCATATTTGTATCCATATTCTTTATAGCTCTTTGCTTGAGAGCTGAGGATTCACCCAGATGTTTCCTTTGTTGAAGGTTTTGCTTCTGAGGAATGTTTATCCTTTAAGGATGCTTTTTCTCTAAATGATGATCTTTCTTCTGAAGAGGTTCCTTCTTCTGAATTTCTGATTTTCTAGGCAGAGTTATTTTTCCTCATAGATATCCTTCCAACAACATTACTCTTCTGCTGAGGTTGGTTGCATTGACTCCTATCAGAAGTGACTCTTTCTTTAGTTTCTCAACCTCTACTTCAAGTCTTTCTTGCCTTTTATGAATGGCTTTGGTGAAGTTATCCCTTGCAGCATCTTGAATACAGAAGTATTCAAGGTCTTCTTCTAGAAGCTTCATATGCTTCTTATTTTTCTTTACCTGCTTATAAATCTGTGCAAGTATTTGCATAACTTCATCAGGAATGTTGAATTTAGAGTTTACCTCATTATCTTCCTGAGATTCTTCTTATGAAGATGGGACCTTTTCTATGCTACTATACCATGGCTCCACAGTTGGATACATATCATCGGCAGCAATGAAGCATATTTGAGCGATCTCCTCTTCATTGTAAGAAGATTCTGACAAACTTTCATTCTCGCTGTCACTCCATGTTGCCACCATGGCTTTCTTTCCTTTGTCCTTTCTGAGTTTAGGACAGTTAGATCTAATATGTCCTTCTTGGCGACATTTAAAGCATGTGATCTTTTCTTCTCTGGGTTTTTCTTCAACTCTTTTGAATTTCCCTTTTGAGAAGTCCTTTTTCTGGAAGTTAGGCTTCTAAAGAAAATTTCCTTTCTTGTATGGTGTGTTAGAATTTTTCTTCATGAATCTTTTGAACTTCTAAGCCAGCATCGCCATTTCATCATTATCTTCTGATGAGCTTTCATCCACTGTTTCTGCTCCCAGAATTATGGCTTTCTTCACTTTTTCTTTCTTTTGAAAGTTCTGCATAGAGATCTCGTGAGTAATTAATAAACCAATAAGTTCACCATACCTATATGATGGGAGATCTTGAGCTTCTTCTATAGCAATCTTTTTGGCTTACCATTTCTCAGTTAGACTTCTGAGAATCTTCTTTACTTGCTCCTCTTCTGAGAAGCTTTTTTCCAACCTCTTGAGCTCATTGATGATGTTAGTAAATCTTGAATTAATGCTTGATATTGATTCACCTTCTTCCATCTCAAATAGCTCATAGAGATGGAGATTCTGGTTTATCTTGGATTCCTTAACCTTGTCTGTTCCTTCATAGGTCACCTCAAGCTTTTTCCAGATCTCATTGGCACTTTCACAGCTTGAAATCTTGTTGTATTCTGCAGCATCTAAAGCAAAATGTAAAAAGTTAATTGCTACTGCATTACTTTGCAGTCTCTTCATGTCAGAGTCATTATATTCACTTTTTGGTTTGGGAGAGACTACTCCATCTACAGTTGTTGTAGGAATGTATGGTCCATTGGCTATTGCAAGCCATGCATACATATCCTGAGACTGTATGAAATTTTTCATTCTATTTTTCCAGAATGTGTAATTCTGTCCAAAGAACAGTGGCTGTTTTGCCACAGACAATCCTTCTGGGAGTATCTGTGTGGACATGTTATTAGGCAGATGTTTCATGCTATTTTCACCCATAATGATCTTTTACTCTAAATATGTAAAATCTGTTTTGATTTGAGTACTAGCTCTGATACCAAACTAAGCTTCTTTACACTTTCCCGAGCTATACCAATACAAGAGTACCGTCTTACAGTATCTGAGGCTCTGAGCTAAAGTACCTTCCAACAACCTGTGTGTCAATGAGCTATACCAACATAGAAGTACCTTCCTTCTGAATCTGAGGCTCTAAGCTTCTTATCTTGCTGAGCAACTTCCTCACAAGAAATTTAAGCTCCCTCACACTAACTTAACCTCAGCTAGTGTGTTACAAGACAATTTTGTAAATTACAGAGATTGAGCTTCTGAACTTTGTTCCAATCAACTCTTTTACAAACAGAATATGAATGAAGTGTTTGCTATTTTTACAAAGAGTATAGTGATTATATAAGACTTGATTTCACTTGAATTCTTGTTCTCAATATCTTGCTTTTTTCTTCAATGGTGGAAAACATTCTTTTATAGAAGAAGAAAATATTTCCTTTGAATCTTGGACTTGAGTTGAGAATCTTCCCATTGTGTACAGGATTCCATAAAGAGACCATTTGAGAAGAATACGTCCAAATTGACTCCATACCATGATTTCAGGATATGTTTTTTTTGTCAATACTTCCAACAGCTTTTTGACTTTTCCTTCTTTTTAGGTGAACTCGTGATGCAGCATTTTTATAGTGCCAGGTCAGATTCCATTGTCTGAGTGGAAATGACTAAGTTATCCTTTAAGTATTTCCAGGTGGACTTGTTCTGAATCTTGGTCTTTAGCTGTCTTCTGGCGTCTTGCTATGCTCCTGAGAATTCTTTGAGTAATGTCCCTCTGAGACATTTATCTTCTTTTGGTGAAATGTCCTTTGAGGCCTTACTGTCTTCTGAACTCAGAACTTACAAAACTTTAATTTAATACTTCAGAATCTAACATTTATCAAATCTATATGCTTATACTGGCGAGGAGAGAGAGTTTGAAATGGAACACAGCCAGCCAACCTTTCATCCATGATGTCTACAAGTAGTGAGCTTCTAGTACAAACTTTATCTACAGCTTCAAAACACTGAAAAATATATAGCGATTTTAATGAGTCGCAAGCTCAATGAATATAAACACTCAATGAACTGACAATTTCATAAATTCATACAGTTACATATTTACACATTCAATGGATATTCAGACTTGTATATTAATGCATGAGTCATTTTTTATTTGTTGTGACATTACCAGCCAAACTATTACCCTGGGATACATGTAATATATATCAGATAACAAAAGATTCGCTGGCCAGCTTTATAAAAATTTCGGTGATCTTTCAATCCATATAACAGAACATGACCTTTCGGTTCATGTAAAACAGAACATGACCTTTCGGTTCATGTGAAACAGAACATGACCTTTCGGTTCATGTGAAACTGAACATGACCTTTTCGGTTCATGTAAAATATAACATGTATTGCAATATTTTGGAAGGTATTTCATAACTTTTCCTTTTTCATTTCCTTCGGTCATTGTGCAAGTACATATATCATATAGAATTATATATCAATTTCATCAAGTATGGAACTCATTCCATTTCATCGAAATAATTCACCAATGCTTATACATAGATACACAATTCAAAATTCACAATAGCTCAGTTATCATATCACACATATTCAAATATTACATATCATAAATTCATACCAAGTTTATTCAATTTCAAAATCACACATTAACTCCATCAACACATTTCACTTGCAAATTCAATGTCAAGTTCATTTCATATTTATACTCACAAATTAACCAAGCTAATTTCCTCGGAAGCGACTTGAACCTTCCTCCGGTGCACTTTCAATATTCAGAGCCCCTATAAACAAATACAAACTAATATCATATTCTTATACCATGGATAGTTTCTTTTTTTAATAATTATCCTACAATTTAAACTTTATACTCTCATGACCTTACTAACTTCTAAAATCCATATCTCTTGAAATACTAATCCAAATACTCTAATTTTAGTTTCATTTAACTTTTAACTAATAATTATATAACATATAAAAATTTCAGAATCTTTCAACGTATGTACAATTTATAGTGAATTTTTACTTTCACACTCTAATTCAGAGTTTCCTTCAAATTTTAGAACTGGTCCTATCAAGACCTTACCTTACTTAAAAATTCATAACTTTCAAAATACTAAACCAAATGACCTGAAACTAAAGCCATCCTCTTTCTAATACATATGGGTATAACGTACTAAAATCTCAGAATCATCCAATCAATATACTAGTTTCAGTGAATCAATCTTTCACACCCTACATCTGTCCCCTTTCACCTGAGCAACCATAACATTTGGTACAAAGCTTAGATTGAACTCATTCTTTTTTCAAATATACTAGAATTTTTAGGGTACAACTTATCACATTTTCAAAATTTTACAATTAGTATATAAACCGCACTATCAGTTTGAATCCCACTCTGCTTCTATGACTATTCTGCTCTGGACAGTCCGAATTCAATTAATAGAACAAAATCCACTTATTGAAAATTCCCCAAATTTTACACCAAGAACTGTAACATATAGAGCTACAATCCATATTCATAACTTAACTCGGAATTCTATCTCTAACACTATGAAAATCACCTTACAAAATTGAAAACATACCTAATTCCTACTTTCTCTTCTTCCTCTTCCTCTTCTTCCTCTCTTCTTTAAGCTCTTCAAAGGCTGTGTTTTTCTCTTCTTTGTTTATGAATTATTAAGTATAAATACCAATACGTATAACTATACTATATTATACTATACTCATACTTATTCTATACGAATTCTAATAATAACAATCCCAAATGATACTAAAATATTTTAAACAACTATAATTATTTTCCTCTAAATATCATCCCAAAACTATCTATTTAAATATTCAATTTCATATTTTATTTATTTAAACTAATGTCTAAAACAATATATTATATATAATTATGTCATATAATAAATTTAATGACATTAACATATGTATCTAAATGCAATTATGATGTTATGAAATGGGATGTTACAACAATCGTGAGTTAACTAGACCGTTTGGGGGATAATAATACAACATTTTTTCATCGGATAGCCTCTGCGCGTTCTCATGGAAACATGATTTTGCATCTACATATTGTGGGATTAATTGTGAGTGATTCGAGTTTCATTCTTTCAAGCATTAAGGATTATTACGTACACATTTTTTCAGAGGTTCTATCAATTCCGTTTACATTGGATGACTTAAGTTTTCATCAAGTGGATAGGGGGATTAATGAGCATTTGGTTGCACCAATATTTACAGAATAGGATATTTGGTCGGCTTAACATTTGTGTGATGAGAACAAAACACCATGTCAGGAGGGTTTTAATGCCTTCTTCTACAAGCATTTTTGGCATGAGTTAAAGGAAGAGATTTTATTGCTATTGGAGAGGTTTCATGCCTCTAATGTTCTTCCAAACTCTATTAAGTCTTCATTCATGGTGTTGGTTTTGAAAGTACCAGGTTCATGCTCTCTTAATAATTTCAGAACCGTTGCTCTCATTCATGGTGTTTATAAGGTGGTTTCAAAGGTGTTAGCATCTCGACTTCAGGCCTCCATATCGAAGTTGATCTCGAAGAATCAATTAGGGTTTGTAAAAGGGAAGAGTATTCACGAATGCACATTTATTGCCTCAGAGGTGTTACACTCTATTCATTCACGTAGGAAATCATGTTTGGCATTGAAGTTAGACTTTTGGAAAGCATATGATAGTGTCTCTTGGTCTTATATCGATGCGGTTTTTAAGCGGATGGATTTCAATGATAAATGGATAAAGTGGTTGTCAAATTATAGAGAAAATTCCACAACATTGATCTTTATTAATGGGGAACTATGTTCAGGTATCCTGAGGTGGGATGAAACAATGAGATCCTCTCCCCCCTCTCATATTTGTTTTGGCCATAGAGGGTTTGAAGCAACTGGTTGACAAAAGCATCAGGCAAGGGTAGCTTCCTGGGTTAAAAGTAGGGGGTTTCGAAGTCAATATCTCTCTACTCCAATTTGCGGATGATACATTGTGCTTTCTCCGTCTTACCAATCTTTATTCATATTCTTAATTGTTTTGAATTGATTTCGAGTTTGCATATAAATTACAGTAAATATTCATTGATGGGAGTGAATGTACATGAGCCATTTTTACAATCGTGTGTAGCTAGACTAGAGTCTAAGTTAGAACATTTTCCTATTACTTATCTTGGGTCTTCTATTAGCTTTAAGCGAATCAAGGATGTGGCTTGGAACCCTTTAGTATTAATTTTAGAATAGGTTAGCTAGTTGGAAGGGTCAATGTCTATCTTATGGTGGTCGAGTTATGCTTATTAAATAGGTTATTGTGTCTCTCCTAGTCTATTTATTGTTAATTTATAAAATACCTTGTTCGATCAATGTTAGGTTGGTGCATTTAATGTGTAAATTTTTATGGAGGGGATGCGAATAGAGGGGGATTTAATAAAGTGAGATAGAGTATAATTTTGCTCCCACGAGAGTTAGGTAGTTTATTCCTAAGAGATTTTAAGTTGATTAACTTTAGCCTTTTGTTGAAATGGTTATGAAAGCTAAAATTATCCGAAGGTAACTCTTTGTGGTTCGAAA
This sequence comes from Euphorbia schlechtendalii, assembly GCA_949673415.1. Taxonomy (NCBI): domain Eukaryota; kingdom Viridiplantae; phylum Streptophyta; class Magnoliopsida; order Malpighiales; family Euphorbiaceae; genus Euphorbia; species Euphorbia schlechtendalii. The sequence goes on along the minus strand of CATIWQ010083993.1, from coordinate 5,359 downwards.
TATGTATCAAAAGGAATGGATTTTTTACTTGGGATTTGTTGGAAGAAGCTAATGAGTGGGCTTTTTCTCCTATTTGGAAAAATGTGGTGTCATGTTGCATTGGATATGGACAGATATGGGAGTTTGTTATGTCTAAGACATGGGTAGAGGTTGGTAATGGGGTTGAGACATCATTTTGAAGTGAGAATTAGATGACAAATTATCCGTTACTATCATTATTTCTTAACATTTTCTGCTTGTGTAACTGTAAGCATTGTAGTGTTCGTTAAGGCTGCTCATACATTTTTTATGATAATGCTTTTGGCATGCCTTTTTAGAAGCCTAATCTTCATTTGGAAAGCCGTGAAAGATGTATGCAACTTAGGGAGTGGATTTTTTTAGCATGCCCAAGTTTATGTGATGAGTTTGTGGATGAAATGCATGGCCGTAGGCTGCTGCCACCTTTTCCTTGGGTAGCTGACAATATGATTTGGGAGGTAAGTGATAATAAGAGATCCACGACATCATCCTTTTGCTTCGGTTAAACAAAGGACTGAATTGGTCGAGACCTGGAGTGGATTACATGGTGATTTGGAGATTGTATTCATTGCCACAGGTTCAATTTTTTGTGTGGATTATGTTCCATGGTCGCTTACCAACTAAATCCTTTCTTATCCATAGAGGTTGTTTAAATGTGATGAATGTTACATGTACTTTTTGTATGGAAGAGGAATCAATAGAACATGCTCTATTTCATTGTTATAGGAGTTATATAGTTTGGCAGAACATGTTTCAAGTTTTTGGGATTATGCTAGCTATGCCATTCAAGGTAGTTGATTTTTTGGGTCTATGGAGATCATTCTTCAAACCTGGAGAGTATCGAGATTATGCAACATCGATGTGGTTCTTATGTCATGGTCAATTTGGAAGTGACGCAAGCTGAGTTCAAAGGATATTGTGCTTTCTTGTATTTATTTTTGTTGGTTTATTTTAAAAAACTAGGAGGCGATGTTTAAATTTTTTGGTCTCGGATATCATTACGAATCGGAATCTTTTGTTAGGGTGACTTTGAGTGCTACTTTCGATCTCACCTTGAGATCAACTTTGTAAATTTTATTACTATGAATTAATAAATATAAGGTGGGAATTTTAAAGGAGTGGGAAAGGGCAGTGTCCCCCTGTGGTGTTCCATCCCTTGTTCTTCTTTCGGGTTGAACTATGTAAGCGATGGTTCATTGAGAGATGAACGTCACCCTCGCTCTTTTTCTCCTGTCCCTTTCCTTTTCAAAGAAAGTTCTGTTTTCCAGAGTTGTCACTCCCTCTCCCCTAAACCCTACCTTACAAAATGCCTATCCTCTTGAGATGATTTCCACTTCACATTCTCTAACATGTATTCAAGCTACTCTTCGACAGCTTTGGGCTTTATTATGCCGTACGGGCCAAGTGGCATTTGGACATGTATGGAACTCTCTACTGGAAAGAGGTATTTTGAGGAACCTTGGTCTATATCCAAGGGTCACTAAAGCTCCCAAAATAACGATTGTCTACTGGATTCCACCTAGGCCGAGTTGGGTTAAGGTGAATACGGATGCTTCCTTTGATGGTACCCCCGGATCGTCAGGTTGTGGAGCGATCTTTAGGGAACACATTGGATGAGTTTCATCTTGCTTTGCATTCTAGAATGGCATCTCTTTTTCCTTCTTGTCGGAATTGAATGCGGCCTTACATGTAATTTAGATTGCGGCTGATAGAGGTTTGCATTCTCTATGGTTGGAGAGCGACTCTACTTTTGTCATTAATCTTCTATCAGGAAGAGGTAAAACTATCTCGTGGTAGCTAAAGGAAGATTGGTAGAGAGCTATTCGGTTACTTAATGGTATGAATTTTAGAGTTTCGTACATCTATAGAGAGGGCAATGGAGTGGCAGATGCATTAGCGACTTATGGCAGAATTTCTTCCAACAATTATTCGACTTGGAATGTAGTTCCTACTTTTACCCTTATTTTTTAACTTGAGTGGATGGAGCATGTTTCGTTTCACTTAGTTTTTTGTGATTTTTTCCTTGTCATAAGATTTTATTTTATCTTTTATTTAATAATATTTGGTTTTGGGTGCTTGTTTTGCGTCTTGGGGATGCCAACCTAGTTGGGATGTTCACGCCAAAACAACCTCATTCGTCAACTTTCATTATAACGAAAGTTGGCGAATAAGGTTGTATTGATGTGAGCATCCCAACTAGGTTGGTACTCCCAACACACAAAACAAGTACACAAACCCAAATATTATTTATTATAAAATTAAAATAATGAAAAAAGAGTAACAACGAAAAAAAGAGTCTAAGTGAAGTGAAACAAACTACGCCCACTTTTATCATGAACTTATCTATCTAAACAAAATCTAGGAACATAATTCCAAGTCATAGAAGCTCGAGAAATCCTCCCCGTGGGTAGCAAGGGCATCCATGACACTATTTCCTCCTCGGTAAACATGTGATATTACCACTCGAAGGCTGAATAAGTCTCTCAAACAAGCAGCCCAATCCACCCTTATGCACCATGGGACTTCCCTTTTTCTTGTCTTGAAAAGATGGACCACGTAGCGTGAATCAAACTTGAGCCAAAGATCGTTCCAACCATTCATTTTAGCAATGGGGACAGCATGTATGGCGGACTTTAATTCTGCCAAAAAGGAGAAGGTATCGTGTATAGGAAAAGAGAAACAATGTAAAACCGTACCTTCAGTATTTTTGAAAATGCCACTGCAACCTTATGGCCCCAAGGAGCCTTCCGAAAAAGCATTAGTGTTCACCTTAATCTAATTAGGTGGAGGGGGAATCCATTTCACTAGAATAATATTTGGAACTTTTGAGTAGCGCAGCTGCACTTTCAGATTTGACATGATTTTTTGCTCGACAACTGAGTTCCAAACGTGCCCCATCATCATTTTATATGTTTTCCTTAAAACATCCCAAAGTTGTCTAAGAGAGACATGAATATTTGGACTTGTATTATAAAAAATACAGCTGCATCTCAGTCGCTAAGTTACCCAAACAACATTCACAATAGCCGAATTCCATAATATTTGTAATTGCGAGCTAAAGCGTTGCATCAAAGCTCGCTCCATGTTCGAACGAAGATCAGTAGAGGCATCAAAAGTACGCCCAAAAAACCTCATGATGCTCCTCCAAAGCTATTGAGTAAATGGGTAATCGACAAACAAGTGTTTCTGATCCTCGACACTATTTTTACAAAGAATGCACAAAGAGACAATTGGAATACCTTTATGTTGAAGTACATCATGAGTCGTAATGTAGCCAATGATAGCTTTCCAACAGATAATAGCATATGATGGAGCTATCATTAGATGCCACAATTTCTTCAAAACATTGCAAACCGCATACTCTCCTTATAACAAACTATAATGGGACTTAACCGTTAGTTTACCATCAGCACTTAGCTTCTAGAAATAGCAGTCTCATACCTCCTCTATCACCTTTATTTGAAAAAATTTCATTGATGATGTTTTATGGCACATCCAAAGCCGAAACAGCCCAGCCCCGCTCATCACATTTATCTCGAACCGTTTCCGTTAATTTTTTCCTTTCTCGACGGCTTAAATTCATCTTGCTTCCCAAAGTTATATTGATCCATTTGTCATTCTAAAAGTTTAGATTTGAATGGGAGCCAAGGAACCATACAATATGCGAACAGATTAAATTATAAACACCCTTGATGGAACACCAAATGCTAGAATTAACTAGCCATTCATGTGGCACTGATAAGTGTATAATTGCACTTATTATCACATTAATTTTATACAATAAACACTGTAGTTTTAGTCATTTTTATACTTCATATAAAAGATTTCATGTTGTATGTAGTTGTTTTTTATGCAAATGCAGATACTAGGTGAATCTTGGGAGTAAAATGAGCTAAAGTGGAATTCTATGAAAAAAGAATGAAAAAGGTGCAGAAAGATGCATGGAACTTAAAGATTTGTCTTAGGATCGAAGCTGTCAAAGATCAGTGAAGCTACAAGAAGAATTCTGAGTAAAACTCAATTCACGATCGCGATAATTATTCGTGGTCGCGACTTGTTCACTTCAGAATTAGAAGATTTTCAATCAAAGATTCATGGTCGTGACATATATATCGCGGTCGTGACATGGACGGTTTTCTGATATTATCTTTTTAACTAACAACAGCCAGATAAGCAAGATCAACCGCTATCCACTACCAATGAACAGACGCCTATCAAGAGTCAACCAATCATGCAAAGGTGCTTATCCATTGTCGATTATATCAAAGCTTCTCAACCAATCACAATGAAGAGATGCAATCTTTCACCAATTGACACAACCCATCATTTGGATAGACGCAACCCTTTGAACTCTATAAATAGGGTTCCAATCCTCTTCAATTTCGTGCATTCAAGAAGTGCAGTGGATTAGTGTGGCATAGAGTGGAAAAAGTGAGAGAGAGATATAGTGTGTGTGTGTGTGTAGATAGAGTCGCTACGTTCTTAAGTGTTAGTGAGAAAATGTTTAAGTGATTCGAATCCTTGTTTCGATCACTAGATTTCTCTATATTCTCGAGCGATTGTTGTATAAGTGTACTTACAAATCACTTATCAATAAAATTTTTCGTTCTTCAATATTCGTTTGTTTGATATTCGCAAAGAATAGCATCCTAGCGGAAGTTCTGTATGGGCCGAGACCGAATTCAAAGCAGACGCAGGAATTGCAAGAATTGACGACTCTCATTAAAGAGTGGATAAGATTTGATCAACTTTAGCTTTCACTTGCATACCTTATAACTTTGCTTTACTTTCTACTTATACTTTCTATTTTGAAGTTTATGATATGTCTATGTGTCATAATGCGTATTTCATGCTAAGTCTTTTATGTTAATCAAGTTATATGCGTTGACGTTAATTTTAAGAGTAGTTTTAGGGTTAACAATATCATGTATAATCTCTAGATCTATGATATAACGCTGTTTAGTGAGCCAACATTTTTGGAATGGTAACTTGCTAAATGTGGCTATGTGAGAGCGACCTGTACTAAGCATAGTATTGATGTTGTCCAGGTTTATATAATAGTCTTATCTCATTTGTGCTAGGATTAGAAAAGTTATTTCATGTGTTGCTCTGCGACGAATCATTGAACATCTGAGTGTGTTGAACCAGGTTTTTTAGATTAGTCTAGTGCATCGTAACATCTTTGTTGAACTTGCATGTTTTCTTTGCTATACTTGTTCGTAGTGAAAATCTATGTATTTAGAGTCTCTCATCTATCACATCTATATTTACTCAACTTTTCATTCTAATCTTCCTATCCAAAAATCTCAAAACTATTTTTATTTTCTTTTACTTTGTCTTT
>CATIWQ010083968.1:0-14910 GCA_949673415.1 Euphorbia schlechtendalii | reverse complement strand
TAAAAACTGCAATTTAATCAAATAAATTGTCATACTACAAATTAATTTAATTAACTAAATTTAGTCAATTAATAATTTTAGTATGCAATACTTTATGATTAAATTTATTTAATTAAATTATTCAACATATGAATTTATTTAATTATCAATTAAACAAATACCATATGTAAATACAATTTAATCGATTTAATTTAATTTAATGAATAATATAAAATAAATTATATTATACCATTAACTAAATTAATTTCTTGGAGTTATATAGATTATTCAATTACATTGCTTGACATGTCAATTAATTAATAATTGATTCTTCATCAAGTCTTGTAACATTGAATATACAAGAAATCTCAGATCAGTAGTTCTAAGCACATGATCCTTTGGGTCTATTCATATGTTGATAATGGGATTCACCCATAGACTGTAAGCGGATTCTAGCAAACCATTACAGCCCCCAATTGGGACAAAATACAGCCATCAATTAAAGATACTAAACCTAGTAGCTATCTCATAAAGTCCTTTGCTAGCTGACATCAATATGATGAACAAGAGGCATGGTACATATCACCCTCGTATTCAGTTCATCATATTTCTTGATCTAGAATAAAATGATAATATAAGTCAACGACTTATTGGACGTCCTTATCACTTTTATTCATCAAGTGGTCAGTGATTCATTTCGATTTATCGAATCGAATGGCAATCCTATCACTTCAACACTACTACTAATGCGGTCATGAAATATACCGAGCATACTCGTACTTATAATCCAATATTTAAGGACCCGTTAGTAATATACTACATCATACTCAATTCCACATCCGTAATAAGTTGAAATCAAGTCCGAGGACACCTGAGACCTACTCAGCAAATTGTCTATGACATACAACCATATGACTTTACTGTGTGGATCGGTCTAGCCCCATATTTTCAACATGTGCCCATGTTCATGGTCTACTTTACCAAGTGACATAGCAACACATTGCCATAGATCATCTAACATACAAGTATTTCGTTTCATTCATTCCCATGATTAAAATAGACTTGGGACATTTATGATTATCAATCAATGGATACTCTACTCATATTATAGCACAAGGAATAATCGCAGTAGATTATTGCCTTTATAATGTGACACTGCATGAATCAATGCCTTTAGAACTAGGGCACATCAACAATTCCAACAAGAAGGTGATTGAGACACGAAGCACAGTCTTCTTACAAAGTAAGGAAGATTTATTGGTGTTGTATAGTGCGGAACATCAGTATAACTAAACCTAAGTCCTGGTGCAATCTATCTCTTGTCATATTATCACTATGATACATGGTTTACCCTAAATTGGTTATGTCGTGCTTTTAATATTATCTTTTTAACTGCTTAGTTTTAATCATTCAAACTCTCATAAAAATTGTTTATAGGTCAGGTTATTATTCATTCAACTAAGAATTACTTGTTTAAATCGTTCTCTGTGGACACGACCCCTATTTGATACTAACTATAATTCTTTTACACGTAGGGATTATCTTTGGTGGTCCCGAAACCCATCATCGAGTGCAAACATAGGCACATTCTAGACATTGCCATTGCATTACTTTTTCAATCGCATTTACATTTAGAATTTTGGGGTGAATGTATTTTAACTATCATGTACCTCATGAATAGATTTCCTTCCCCACTTCTAAAAAAATAAATCACCTTTTGAGCCTTTATATCATTTCACACTAGATTTTTCACATTTAAGAGCACTTGGTTGTCTATTTCATGCCACCATTGTTCACCAAAATAAAAATTTGACTCAAGAGCTCTTAGATACATTTTTATCAGCTGCTACAAATTATTTGACATGGAAAGCAAGAACTTTCTTGTCAACAGGGATATATTATTCCATGAAAATATGTTCCTTTTCACCACTCAACCTAAAGAAACAAAGTCAAATCCTCCTTAGGTGTTACCAAATTTGGCTATTGACTTGTCGCATTTAATTCCATCGAAAAATCCTCCCAACATACTAGAAAATTCTAACCATTTCATTCCATCTTCTATACTAGAAAATCCCACCATTAACAATTCATCATCTCATATAACTTCTTCCATACCTCCACCTTGCGTTCGACCATCTGACAGCAATAAACACTTACCGACATGACATCAAAACTACGTGGTAAGATCCCAAGTCAATGTTTCCGACCAGAAATTGAGACTGTCAAATGCAATGAGGTATCCCCTTCATCAATACATTTCTTATTCATGATTCATTCTTATACATAGTGCATATTTAACTAATATCACAAGACCTCAAGAGCCAACCACATATGCTCAAGCTATCCTTGATCCTAATTAGAAGCAAGTCATGGACGAGGAATTAACAGCTCTGTAGTTAAATCAAACGTAGACATTAAAGCCCTTCCGAATGGACATAAACCCATTGGCTGCGGATGAGTTTAAAAAATCAAGTATAAGTCTAATGGAAGCATTAGACAGTACTATTTTATACATCAATTAGATGTGCAAAATGTTTTCTTACACGTTGAAGTTATTTACATGGAGTTACCACCTGTCCATCGTCGACAAGGGGAGAATGTTATTTGTCGACTCAATAAATCCCTGTATAATCTCAAACAGGCTTCAGAGACATGGTTCTCAACATTCTCTGATGTACTAAGAATTGCCAGATATCATTAATCTAAGGTTGACTATTCTTAACTCACCAAGAAACAAGGTTCTTCATTCACTACCATTTTAATCTATGTGGATAATATCCTTTTGACTGGAAATAATCTAAAAGAAATGAATTATCCCAACGAATACATTCTCAGATGTTTCTACATTAAGGACATCGGTGATTTGAAATACTTTTTGGAGGGTGGAATTAATCTGTTACAAGAACGAGATCTATATGTCTCAGAGAAAATATGCACTTGACATTTTGCAAGTTATAGGTTGGATACGTGCACGTCTAGACAAATTTCTAATTGAATTAAATCTAAAACTAAGTCAAGAAGAAGGGGAATTGCAACCATATTTAGATAACTCGTGGGAAAACTAATATCCCTCACAATTACAAGACCCAACATTGCCTTTTCAGTTCGAACATTGAGCCAGCTCATGCAAGCTCCACGTCAACCACACTAGAATGTAATTATTTGGTTTTTGAGATATATTAAAGGCATTTCACGTCAACCACACTAGAATGTAATTGTTGTTAGCATCCAAGAATAATCTCACTTTAAGTGCATATTGTTATTCAGATTGGGGAGGATGTCAAATTACTAGAAGATCATGTTCAGGATATTGTGTTTTTGCTGAATTTCTCTTGTTTCATGGAAGTAAAAAAATCAAACTAAGGTTTCAAGATCTTCATGCAGAATATCGAGCAATGGCTAACACGTATTTGAAATTAGTATAGTTGCGTTACATTTTGAATGATTTGAAGGTTTCGTGCGATATTCCTACACCACTATTTTGTGATAACTATGCGACATTGTATATTGCGGCAAATCATGTGCTCCATGAGCGCACAAAACATATTGAGATTAACTGTCACACCTTGAGAGCGAATTTACAAGCTAGAAGAATCGGTCCTCCATATGTCTTAACACGTCATCATTTTGCAGACATTTTTACGAAGGCTTACAGAAAGATTAGTTTCTGACACTGCATACAAGTTGGAAGTACACAATTTGCACTCGTCAACTTGAGAGAGATTATTATGAAATGTAATTGACCACTAATGTATATAATTAAGTTGATTGGGTATACCATATTACTGGGCCTTTAATTATGGAATTGTTTACTCCAATAACTTGTATATACCCGTATACGAATACTTATGTAAAAATGCAATAATCAGAAACATCATATTACAAATCTCTTATCATTGCCTTCATCATACTTTCTTAATCTCTGATTCATTTCTTTATAATTTGAGAGTTAAGAGTTTTCAAATTTTTCCTTGCTTAGCGAAAAAAATCCTTTCTTCTTGTAAAATGTAATGATATAATGCACATGTACAAGTAGTTCATGTGAGAATCATAGGGAGAACTATTATGGGGTATGGTATTTTGTTTTAGTAATCTTCTCTAATCTGATACAATTCAATTTTCCTCACAAGGAGAACCAAATTGTTAAATGGATATCTAGCTAGTTATATTAAATTATTTGTCAAACTCCAGAAAAAGCAAAAAAAAAAAAAAATCATATAGATTGTCAGTAAAGAAACCAAAAAAATAAAAGTAAAGCTTAAAGTAAAATAGGTTGTCGTAATAAAGTTGGCTAGTAAACTTGTAACGTATCATCACTTGGCCTTCAAATGACGTTTTGGTCTCAAATGGCAAATGGACCAGTTAGTTGGCTTATCGTTATAGTTGAAATGTGATTAGTCTAAGGTTATGTCATAAAGGACAAAGTGATATACCACACATAAAACAATAAAAACATTTGTAGATTTCATGGCTTCCTAAATTTTGTAGATTTCATGGCTTCCTAAATTTGTAAAATTTGACTGTCTTCAGAAATTTTTTCCTTAAATGTCAACATTATATATCAACTTCAGTTTGGTTTGATTTTTTCAAATATATTTGTTTTTAATCAACCTTGCAACCAGAAGTTATATATGACGTTTCAGAGATAAACTAATGCATTTTTGCAAGTTATAGATGATGAGCACATTTACAAAGTTCAAAGGGTAGTTGACAATTTGAGTAGAGTTCAGGAACCGTTGATGAGTTTGATCAAAAAGAAAAAGAAAAGTGTTGATTGTCATGAACTTTTACTGTTACAAGTTACTCCACTGGGTTCTTAATATTTGTCATTTTATATTTTTCATAAAAAACAATAAGATATTTAATGCATTATTAAAATGCCTAATTTATTCATTTTACTTTATAATAAAATTGTATCTTCTTAACTACCAACTTATAAATTAATTTACACTTAATCACTTTTTCAATTAATGCAATGGTAAATTAGAAAAATTTTTGTTAAAATATGCATCGATAGTTTAAAATGACAAGTATTAGGAACTAAAGTAAAAATCTAGAATGATGAATAGTAGGAATGGGAAGGAAGGGGTGCAATATTAAGTGATGTTAAATTTGTTTGTAATGTAGGCATGAAACAAAGAGAGGCAAAAGTAATCGAAAAATGTGAGAGAAGAGATAACCGCAGATTCCAAAGTAGAAAAGGAAAGGGAAAAGGAAAAGGAAAAAGGAGTTTAATCTGTTGCAGGGCAGGCAGGCGTGCTACTGACCACTGGCGGTAATCAGTCCAAAAAATCTCTATATCAGATTCAATTTTCTCTTTTAATATCCAGGTTTGACTTACCCTCTCAGGTACCACCAATTTCCATTTCACCTTTGACTTCCCTCTTCAGTCCATTCATCTTGAGTCCCTTTTTTATTTCTTGTTTATATCTTCATCTACATTTAATTATTAATCACTTGGATCTTTCCATTCGGAAGCTACCTAGTGTTCTTTGTTAACCATAATGTCACCAAATTATATACTGAATATTGGTAATAAAATTTACTGCCTTTGATTTTTAATATATATCTTTTTAGATTTTTCATCAAAATCAATAAGACATTTAATGCATTATAAAATGATTATTCTATCCATTTTACTTTAAAATAAAATTCTCTCTCTTCTTAATTACCAACTTATAAATTACTCTGCACTTAATCTCCTTCCTAATTAACGTAAGGGTATATTAGGAAAATCTTATTAAAAAATGTATTGATATTTTAAAATGATAAGTATCCTAACCAAAATGAAAAGTCTAAAACGACAAATATTAAGAAGCAGAGGGAGTACATATTTGTTCATGGGATTCAAATTATAACGCTTGGGTTCCAATAGTACAAATGGCAAAATGTATATTTCATATTCTTTTTTGTATAGAAGTCAGTCATATACTCAAAATAACAACTATTTGGACCACTAAAAATTATTATCAAATATATAATACATCACTTGTAAATCATACAAAACTTACTAACAAAATCAAAATAAGATTATCTCATCATAAAAGAGATATAAAAAAACTTGAACACACGATTAAGAGAAATAGATAAAGATTAATAAAAATTCATGAGAATTTTGTTTCTTACTATTGTTAAGCTTTGTCTCATGTTACTGAATATCTACAGCCATAAATTGGATCGATCTTCCATATACCTTTATTAAAAACAGACGAAGCCCAACCCAATAGGTAAAACTATTAAAATCGTGTTTGGAGCATGACGTCTATAATTGAAGAAAACAGTCACATAATGAAGACATAATAAATAGTATGTGTAGATTAATGATAAGTGACATATTTTTGCTAATTTTGTAGATTGTGGGAGAAAATCCACAACCACAACCCAACAATTTTTGAATTTTTTTTCTAAGAATGTGGTGGTCACTAAACCAATACTTGATAATTGTGTAAAATTTTTGATTGAAGAACATAACCGGGACAAAAAAAAAAAGCAAAATATCAAAATTAAGATACGAATGAGGAAGGAAAACATTTAAAAGAGCTTCTTTTTCCTCTTTAAACACAACCAAATTATATGTAGTTAAGAGGTAAGATCAGGATGGGCTTTTACGGTTTCTGGTTCTTTTTTCAAAGGCTAATATAACGATGGATGCATATTGTTGTCATTATATGTTAATGACATCAAAATTTTATCAAGTTTTGCTATAAGATGCATAATGTCACAATATTTTAGCAATATGGTATAACAAAAATAATGATGAATATCCGTCCTCCTTTTACAGACTTAAGATTATTTAATATACTTTTTATATTTATTTATTAAAAAAGAACTATATTTTACCCGAAATATATAAATTATTTAGTTAAAATCCGATTTTGCTGAAGTATCAGTTGGATTAAATGTAGTTTAGCACAACCATCCAAATTTTCCCAACCTCAAAAATATTTTAATTAACTTTGTTCAAAAATAACATCTTAAATATTAAAAATACTAAAATAAATATTATTATAATTAGGAGTGATAAAAGGAGAGGTGAAAATAAAGAAATAAATTGCTAACAAATAATTGTATTTTTTCAACTATATTATATTGAATTTGATAAAGGTTCTCGAATTCTTTTCAGGTTATCTTACAATATTTTTTCATATATTAAAGCACGAATTTTGCCTTTGAAAGCACATTATCAGAGCATAGGGGAAATTGAAAATTTTGCTTCTAAATTTAAACGTTCCAAGTGAGAGTGTAGACCTAAATGATAAAAAGTAATCTCTTCACGAGATCGTGTTTTGTTAATTAGTGCATATAAAAGTAGGATTTTAAAATAGATCGCAATTTTTTTGGTTGTGCTATAGCCAAAAAATGATATTATTATTCGTTAGAGGAATTAAGTAATTAGTTACATATTTTGAAATTAAATTAAGGTGAACTAACATGAGATATGAGTCTAGCATGGTGTATCCCTAGCCGTCGCCACCACCTATTAGCCGTCTTCGCTGCCTTCTAGCGGTGACAAACACTACTTCCCTTTATCTTTCTTTCCATTGTTTCTCCCTTCTTTCCCTTTGCAATGGGAACTGATCATTCTAATGCAACGTTCATTTCTGAACTCTTCGAAGTGCAGTTTCTACCCAAAACCCCTACTCCTTTAGTTCATAATAATATATTGAAACCAATCCTTGATGGAAAGCAAACCAACACACATACTTATGCAAAGGCAGCACATGATTCTAATTCCATGAAAGTTTCGTTCACCTCACAGGCAATTGTATCAGAAAAGGGTGAGTTCAAGTTGGTTAAAATCACTCAGGTACATGAGAACCGTGTAAAGCAATGTGCTTTTTCCATTATTGGAAGTTAATAATGAGTAAAGGGAATCCGCCAAGAAGAGTTGAGAATCTTAAGGTGCAACTCTCCAAGATTTGGGGTATAGCAAATCCTTGGAAACTTATTCCTATCATAAGAGGTTATTATCATATTATGCTCGATTTAAAGGAGAGTAAGATTAGGGTTTGGAGTCATGGGAGTATCAATCTTAAACTAGGAGTTTTTAGGTTACAACTGTGGGTTGTGGATTTCGATCCCTACTCATTGAACAAAACTAATGCTCAAGTTTGGGTGCGGTTGTAAGCCCTTCCATGGGAATGTTGGGACCCGAGAACGCTAGATGAAATTAATACTTTTTTGGGTCTTTTGAGAGTTGACAAGTCTATTTTGGAGGAATTCTTTGGTCACTATGCGAGGGTCTTCGTTGATGTGGACCTATCTTTGACCATACCACAAACTATTAGGGTGGAAAGAAATGGGCACGAGATTTGGGTGGATTTGGTTTTCAAAAACTTGCTTGATTTTTGCAAGATCTGTTGTTTAGTTGGGCATAAAAGCTTCAAATGTAAGAGAAACAAAAGCTCAGGTAGTAACCTATCTACAAAAGAAAAGAAATATGATATTCCTCTTACGAGAGAAAAGGGACCCGCCCAAAATCACAATAAAAAAGAAACAAGGCTGTGTCGGAGTCACAGCCCAAATTGAAACTTTTAACTATAAGCACAGAGAGCCAACATGATTTGGAAAAATGAAAACATAATGTGGATATAGTTCTACCAAGTGCCATTTTCAGAAGCATTAGTGGCAGCCTGAAGTCCAAGCAGAGGACACCGCCACTAGTGGATATGGATAAAAGTTCAGATGATAATCGGGGTTCGGAAGAGTGTAGTGAAATCGATAGTGATATCTCGGATTCTGAGGATTTAAATGATGCCTAAGAAGCCTAGCTTGTTAATACAATAGGAACAAAAACATTTTTCCATGTCGAGAACTTGTAGGGTATTAATCTTGAAATCCAACTCACACCAATAAGGATAAATGTGAATCATGGGCTAAAATGGCAAAACGGGAAGAAGGACCTTGAAAATTGGTTGAATATTAAAAGAATAGAAGAAGTAGTAAGTCGCGCTCTCTGTGAAAATCCTAGGTAAGCAACTCTCAATGATTGTGCTCTATTGGAATTTTTAAGGTATTCAAAATAAGGAACTCACAAATACCTTAGTAATTTAATTATTACTTACAAGCCAATATTTATTTGTTTGGATGAACTTATGATTAAGATTGATGATTTTGTTTCTTCTTTTTGGAGAAAAGTTGGTTTTGAATTTGTTTATTATAATGTAAAGTCTTTACCAACTACGTGGATACTAAAGGCAATTTCATGTAATGTGGGGCATGCAGTTACTCATAGAACCGATTAGTTTATTTCTATTCACTTGGCAGATAATTATTTGAACATTGGGTTTGTTTATAATAACACTAGTGTGGTTCAACGTGGCTACCTTTTTGATGATATCATTGAGGTAAAGAATGATAAGAAATGGATATGGCTAGGTGATTTTAATGTCGTACTTAGTGCACATGAGAAAAAAATGAAATCCCCCAAACCCCTGTTCATGCTGATAGTTTAAGGAATGCATTGACACGATTGATTTTATGGAAGTTGCAACAACGAGTTCGATTTACACTTGGTTTAATGCGAGAGAAGGGGCAGTCAGAGTGAATTGTAGGCTTGATAAATCTTTAGTGAGTTAAAACTTTGCAACAAGCTACAACTCTTTTCACTTAATGGTCTTGGCGTGGCATTGTTCGGATCATCATCCGATACTCTTTAAATGTCAGTTCGGGGATGTGAAGTTTTCGAGATTCCAGTTTCAGGCAATATGGTTAATGCATGATTCTTTACAAAAAATTATTAAGGATCACTAAAATGGTAATGATATTTCTCTCCCGCCTACCCAGCTCCTTATGCACAAACTAAAAATGTTGAGGGTAGTTCTTAGAGCTTGGAATAAGGGTATTTTTGGGCAGTTTGATGTTAATCTAAAAGAGAGTGAAGAGTAGTTAGATAGTATTCAGAATTTGATTTCTCAAAATGGTGTCTCTTATAGGCTAATTCAAGAGGAAGCATTGACACAGGCTCAACTTGATCTTTTCATCAAACAAAAGGAGATTTATTTGAGGGAAAGAAGTTGGATTACATGCCTTAAAGAGGGGGACAGAAACTCGACTTTCTTTCATAGAGTGGCCAGTCATAAGAATTCAATGAGTGAGATTCATGCCTTATCAATCAATGATGAGATAACTACGGACGTCAAGTTTATCTCAGCTAATATGGTTGATTACTATGCTAGAATTTTTAGCAAAGATGACTCAGTTGTGGTAGACCAACAGTTGGTCTCTTCATTAATTCCAAGCATGGTTACAAATAAAGAGAATGGTTTACTTACTCAAAGGTGGAGTGATGAATTGATTAAGGAAATCATTTTTAAAATGGATCCTCATAATGCACCAGGTCCGGATGGATACATGGGGTTTTTTTCCAGCAATTTTGGGAAATCATAGGGTCGGATGTTTTTTGGGAAATGCTTCAATTATTTGACACACGGAACATATGTTACCGAGGCTGAATTCGAATCTCATGAATTTACTTCCAAAAAAAGATGGAGCCATCGATGTGGATGAGTTTGACAAATTGTTATGAGTAATTTTTCTTTCAAAACAGTAACAAAAATACTTACTGATAGGTTGGGAATTATCATGGCACGTATCTTAAATCCTAATCATTTTGGGTTCACTAAGGGGAGAAATATTCATGAAAGTATAGATTTGACTTTGGAAAGGGTGAATGTGATGAATAATAAGAAGTTCAGAGGGAATTTGGCAATGAAGATTGACATAAGAAAAGCTTTTGACACTCTTGATTGAGACTTTTTGTGTGCCGTTTTTCATAATTTTGGTTTCTCACTGATTTTTATAAATTAGATTTGAGACATTTTTAAATCAGCTCGTATATCAATTTTAACTCTGGTCGGTTCTAGTTGCTCAAGGGTGGTGAGGTAAGGGGGCCCCCTCTCCCCACTTCTTTTTGGAATCCCAGAGGATTTTCTAAGTTGTCTTCTAACATCATCGATAAGCTCGTATAATCTTGAGAGAATGAGATACACAGCGAATGCCACATTCCCCTCGCACATGCTATATGCGGATGACATCTTATTTTTTTCATGGCTAAGACATCTAATATAGAGGTGCTAAGAGACATTTTCTAGCTCTATGAAAAAATCTCAGGTCAAAGAGTTAACTAGGCTAAGTTAAACATTTATTTTGATAATTGCATCATCTCGGCAAGGGCAGTTCGTTTAACTAATATCATTAGTATTTAGTGAGGAAATCTGCCATTTACTTATCTCAGTGTTTCATTATTTCAGGGGGCAGCTAAAGCGAGTTTGTTACAATCTTTGCTAGATAAGGTTTTGCAAAAATTTGCAAAGTGGATGGGTAATACTCTTTGGATAATAGGACAGGTTGTGTTTGTGCAAACCATTATTAGTAGTTCTCTTTTGCATTCTTTTGCAATCTACACATGATAGAAATTGCTTCTAGATTATCTTCAAAAAGCAATGAGAAATTTTATTTGGACAGAATCTATAGAGAAACGAAAGCTAGTCACCGCCCCGTGGAGAAAGTGCATAAAACTGATTAGTTGTGGGGTTTGGGAATCAAGGATTTGAAATTGATCAATGTGTCTATGCTTGCGAAGCTTGGGTGGGGTTTAATCACTCAAGCATGCCTCTATTTTTATTTATAAAGACAGCGATTCTTGAGAAACAGGACTGCTCAAGGTAGATTAATAAATTCAAGTGTTAGGCAATTGTTAAGGCAAATATATGGTACTCCACGCTTGAATGTTGTTACATAAATGATTTATGAAATAGAGATTTATAATTGGATATCGCCTGTTAGCGGCAGGTTTTCAGTGAAGCTTTACTATAGATGGTTGCAACCTCTTTACAACACGGATCCGATTTACTCATTCATTTGGCATAAATCTATCGCTCCATCTCACTCAATAACAGCTTGGAAGGCTATTAC
Organism: Euphorbia schlechtendalii; assembly: GCA_949673415.1. Classification (NCBI taxonomy): domain Eukaryota; kingdom Viridiplantae; phylum Streptophyta; class Magnoliopsida; order Malpighiales; family Euphorbiaceae; genus Euphorbia; species Euphorbia schlechtendalii. The sequence continues at coordinate 3,015 of CATIWQ010083968.1, read as the reverse complement.
GGGTTACATCTCAACACATGAGGTGCTCTAAAATAAAGGTATCAATCTTGTCTCAATTGGCACTCTTTATTCTTGTAATTTGAGACTCGTGATCACCTTTTCGTGTCTTGTCATTTTACAAGGCAATTATAGAACTCTCCAATGGTTTTATTCAGAAGATCAATTGATCTCTCATCGAGGCTGATTGGAATTGTTGATTCAGCCCATATTAAAAGTTTTATCACTCAAATATAAGTGTTATGGAAGTCAGGAGTGGTTAGTATTGATTGGTTGCTTTGGCACATGAGGAATAAAGCTATTTTCAAGAATGTGATACCGAATATATACCATGTGTTGCATCTCCTTTGGGTCATTCTAAGAAGAACACATAAGTTGGGTTACAGTTCCATTTGGAATTCTACAATTGAAAACAGAATTTCGCAAACTTTATCCCTTCAACCGAGATTAAACAAAGCACTGAAAATAATTCCAGTTCTTTGGAGGCCTCCTCACAGTGGTTGAATTAAAGTGAACTTAAATGCTTCAACAATAGGCACCCTAGGAGAATCAGGTTATGGTGGTATTTTCCGAGATCATTAAGGTCATGTGCTGCAATGCCATGCTTTTCTCAATTGGTGTGTCTGTTCGCCACTTTTCTACAGATAAGTTTAATCAATAATTGTTCCAAAATCGCGTGAAATATTGGCTAATAACGGCACCAAAAACTTGTTCACAAATAAATGTAGGTGTTGTCAATACCCCTTATCACATAGAAAAATGATGATAACTGCAAGTATACAGTTGCGATCTAGTTTTAAAAGATATCGAACCCACAGGGAAGGAACCAGGTCTGAAGATAACTAGGGAAGCATAAAAGTAAAATAAAATAAAATAAAAATAGATTAGAGATTTTTATGGATAGGAAGATTAGAATGAAAATTTGAGTAAATATAGATGTGATAGATTAGAGACTCTATATTAATAGATTTTCACTACGAACAAGTATAGCAAAGAAAACATGCAAGTTCAACACAGGTGTTACAACACTCTAGATTAATCTAACAAACCGGTTCAACACACTCAGATGTTCAATAATTCACCGTAGAGAAATAACTTTTCTAAGTCTAGCGCAAATGAGATAAGACTGTTATATAAACCTGGATAACATCAATACTATGCTTAGTACGGATCGCTCTCACATGGCCACATTTAGCAAGTTGCCATTCCAAAAATGTTAGCTCACTAAACGATGTTATATCACAGATCCAGTGATTATACATGATATTGTTAACCCCGAAACTACTCTTAAAATTAACGCCAACGTATATAACTTGATTAACATAAAAGACTTAGCACGAAATACGCATTATGACACATAGACATATCATAAACTTTGAAATAGAAAGTATAAGTAGAAAGTAAAGCAAAGTGGTAAGGTATGCAAGTGAAAGCTAAAGTTGATCAAACCATATCCACTCTTTAATGGGAGTCATCAATTCCCGCAATTCCTATGTCTGCTTTGAATTCGGTCTCGGCTCGTACAGAACCTCCTCTAGGATGCTATTCCTTGCGAATATCGAACAAATGAATATTGAAGAATGAAAAATTTTATTGATAAGTGATTTACAAGTACATTTATATAACAATCGCTTGAGAATATAGAGAAATCTAGTGATCGAAATAAGGATTCGAATCACTTAAACATTTTCTCGCTAACACTTAAGAATGTAGCAAATCTAACTATACACACACTATATTTGCACTCTTATTTCTGCACTTCCTTTATTGCACTGAAGGCATACCACACGACATTGTTGAGGATTTGGAGCCCTATTTATAGAGTTTGAAGGGTTGCGTCTATCCAAGCGAAGAGTCACATCCATTGGTGAAAGATTGCATCTCTTCTATGTGATTGGTTGAGAGGCTTTGATTCAATCCACAATGGATAGGCACCTTTTCATGATTGGTTAACTCCTGATAAGTGTCTTTTCATTGGTAGTTGATGGCAGTTGATCATGCTTATCTAGCGGTTGGTAGTTAAGAAGATAATACCAGAAAACCATCCATGTAGTGAGCGCGATATGTGATTCACGACCGTGAACCCTTGATTGGCAGATTTCTAATTCTGAAGTGAACAGGTCGTGACCACGAGGCATTGTCACGATCATGGATTGAGTTTTCTTCAGAAATCTCCTTGTAACTTCACCGATCTTTGATAGCTTCGATTCTAAAGCCAAATCTTCAAGTTCCATTTTGCACCTTTTTCACTCTTTTTTCATAGAATTCCACTTTAGTTCATTTTACTCCCAAGATTTACCCAGTATTTGCATTTGCATCAAAAACAACTACATACCACGTGAAATGTTTTAAATGAAGTATAAAAATGACTAAAACTATAGTGTATATATTATAAAATTATTATGATAATAAGTGTAATTATACACTTATCATACCCCCACACTTAACTTTTGCCTTGTCCTCAAGGTAAATTCAACAGAAGTGTATAAATTTGGTAAACAAGTTCGTATCTTATTTGGAGAAAGACTATTGCAGTGAGTATCACATTCCACGTTGCAAAAGATTTCAAGAAGAAGTTCGAAATTTCCCACAAATTAGTAATGTCTAATTTATATAGCTCAATTGCATACCTTTGTTCATAATGGAGAGTCAACCGAATAGCATCTTCATATGCATACTCGAATACTACCTTCTCTTAAGCATAGTATAAAGTATAAAGGATGTGAAAAGCACACTTTGATTAATTTCTCTCAAGGCATTTTTAGGTAACCTAGGATGCTAAAAACACTCACAGTGGTTGCATTTTATGCTCCATACCACTCTCTCTTTTTTTTCTTTTAAGCATATGTTTTTGAAGTACTTTGTACTTTGTACCCATTTTTCATGCTATGCTTTCTTTTCTTTTTTCACTCAATGAATGGTTGCAGTTTCTGCTCCGTACCATTCCTCACCTTTTGCATAACTCATTGGTTATCCTCTCTTTCTTTTGATTTTTCATTAATACCCTCATCCTTTATT
>CATIWQ010083912.1:0-10851 GCA_949673415.1 Euphorbia schlechtendalii | reverse complement strand
AACATTTTTGGAATGGTAACTTGCTAAATGTGGCTATGTGAGAGCGACCCATACTAAGCATAGTATTGATGTTGTCTAGGTTTATATAATTATCTTATTTCATTTGTGCTAGATTTAGAAAAGTTATTTCATGTGTTGCTATGCGGTGAATCATTGAACATCTGAGTGTTTTGAACCGAGTTTGTTAGAGTAGTTTAGTGAATCGTAACATCTTTGTTGAACTTGCATGTTTTCTCTACTATAATTGTTCGTAGTGAAAATCTTTACATTTAGATTCTCTAATCTTCCACATCTATATTTACTCAACTTTTCATTCTAATCTTCCTATCCAAAAATCTCAAATCTATTTTTATTTTCTTTACTTTGTTTTTCCCTTGTTGATCTTTAGACTTGGTTCCTTCCCTGTGGGTTTGATAACTTTTAAAACTACATCGCAACTATATACTTGCAGTTATCATCATTTTTATATTTGATAAGAGGTATTAACAACACCTACATTTTACGTGAACAAGTTTTTGGCATTATTATTAAGGATAAGCCTTACGAAATGAGTGTAGCCAAGTCTTGTGAATAAATTATTAAACTTATCAATAGAAAAGTGGCGAACAAAGAGGCTATTATTATCCCGGAGGATTGGGAGCTCCCAGTAAACTATGTTTTAGGGGAGATAGCTGCATCTGGGATAAGTTGGATAATAAGAGCTTGCTACAAGATGGTGGTGAAGATATTGTTACCCAAGATGGGGTCTGTCACTAGCTGCACCTACTTTGAGAGGTGTGTGGTCTACCATATGGTAGAGGGTAAGCAGCTCAATTGGGCAATGGCAATTCTTCACCACTTGATGAAGTTGATTACTATCTATCATATGGTTACCTCATCACTGCCTTAATGAAGGTAGTGAAGATGGATATAGCCCTCTACCTTGGAGGGCCAGGTGATATAGTGGTGCTAGTAAAGAAGACCTTGGATTTACTACACTTCACAAAGCTGTATCACGACCAAGTGCATTCTAGGTACAACAAAGCTCAGGAGAAGAGGAAACTGAAGTGTGTACTGTCAGTATTGCCCTTGGATGTGCCAAAGGAGGAAGAAGATGGCTTCATAGTTGACTTCCAGGGAAGCAGTGAGGACATTAGCGATACTGTTCCTCTTTCAAGAAAAATGGAACAAATCTCAGTAATTGCAACCTCACCAAAACCTTAAGCTACCTCCTCAAAGGCTAAGAAGAATAGCCCAACAAAAACAAGGGTAGGAGATACGCATGCCCAGGCCCCAACAAGACAAAGAAGGAAAATGAAAGCCAAAACTCACGCTAACAGGGAAGCTAAGGTCAGACAGCATGAAGAGGAGAAAGAAGATGCTATGGAGGTAGAGGAGAGCTCGGGCCAAAGAAGGCACAAATTAGTTGTTTCTAAGGAAATAGAAGGCCAAGGGGACTCCAAGAAGAGTAAAGAGGACTTAGCAACAATAAGTCATTACATTGTGTCCCATGTGGAGGAAGTTATTTCCAAAGCAAGAGGGACTTAGTGCAAGCGCACTGCCACCAATAGACCGCTCATGAAAAATGTTTAAGTGGTGAGTAGTGAGGAGGATGCTAGAAACACCCAATTCCTTAATCAGGGAGAATTCAATTGATCCCAGCATCCCCACACCTACATTCACTCAGACTAAGGAACTTCCTACTCAGTTTGAAATGCCTCAACCTGACCCATTATTGGGTAAAATAGCTAACCCCGAGGTACCTTTAAATCCTACTCCCATTTCTTTTGTAAATTCTCCCAACTCTTCTCATAAAAATCCCTCAATTTCTATTCTTGTAGATACTAATATTCCTTCTGTAAATCCTTAACCTCCACCTTCCAATACTGCAAATTCTCCTATAAATATCCATGCAGATTCTTTTTCCCCACCTTCTTCTCCTCCTAACACTCAAACCCAAAACACCGCTTCTTCTCTTCCACCAAACACACAAGCCACAATAATACCTTCCCCTTTAAAATCTAATCTTATCCCTACTTCTTCAAATGTACAAAGTTCTACACCAAACCCTTCTTCATAACCATCCTCAAGCCCTCTAACCCCTATGGTTAGGGAAGTTCCGAATGTTGAGAACTCCGCTCAGATTGGAAAAGTAAGTGATGATGGTACTGAAGCAAATTTTACAGGCAGTGAAGTACCTGAGTCTAATAGCAAGGCAGTCCAAGAGGACTTGGCTTATTCAGCCATCTTGGCATAGATAAGGGAGTTAGCCAGGTAGAAATTCCCAGTTCTCAAGTCTACTGCTGAGTTGGATGGGGCAATAAGCAACATGTTATTAGCCCAAGAATTGACGGACTTATCCACTAAGCCCAAGGCTAAGCTTCCTATGTTCGAGGAACATTCAAGCTTACCCTATAAGTTTATCTACTTTGAGGAGTTTAAAAAGATTCAAGGTAGCTTTTTTGCGATTCGCAACCACTTAGCCAAGGAAAGCACTAAGAGCTTGGTGGATAAGATGTCTCTGATCTTGTCAAGCTTATCTGATTCTACAGCATAACTCAATGCAGTTGTTACATCTATCCCCACGTCTACTACTCCCGTAAATGCGGAAACATGAAAGAAAAAGGGTAGTGTAGATGCTACTGCTGAGCAGTTGAGTATCTTGAATATCACCATGGTAACTCAAGTTACACAATTTCATAAGTTTGGCAAAGAGCAAGCCTAGATAAAAAAAGAACACTGATTGAAAGATAGAGCATGTGCTGAATAAGGTGGAAATCACCAAGGATATAGGGCACTTCATCACAAAGCCGTTACAGAGCATGTCTTGACTCATGGTTGATTATGATGACAAGCTGGATTGTGTAATAAAGATAGTGGATGCCGCTACCAAGAAAGCTGACAAACAGCCCATGCTGAACATTGACTCCCTCATAGAAAAGTTCGATAATGTTTGCAGAGAGGTCAACAACAACATGGATGATTCTATTAAGAAGGCGTAGAAGGCCATTTTTTAAGCCAAGGGAAAACTTTTCCTAGAGACCACTGAGTCATTAGATCTTGAAAATGGATTCTCAGTTCATAAAAAGCTGAATATGCTTAAGGTTAAAAAAGAAGATCTTCAAAAGAATGTGGGATAGCTTGTGACCATTGGGATGTATGATGTAAAGGATATCGACTACACCGCAAGATGTATGTCATCCATCTACCCAAGGATCCTTGATATGGAAGCAAAGCTAAAGATAACATTATCTGCCTCATATTTCAGAGCTTTATTGCAGTCCTTTCAGGAGTTTGCTTACCAAGGCTTTGATCAGATTGCTCATCTCTCTGGGTGTCATCATCTGCTACTCACTAAACTCAATGACCAAGACTTCTTGATGACCAAAGGAAAAGAGATGCTGGAGCAATTTCTCCGCTGATCATTGGCAGACAAGAGGATCTTCAGTCTACCATGGACTCCTTTAACATCTGTCTTGAACAAATTGTGAAGGGACATATTACAAAGGGGGTGAAGGTGGCTGAAGATGCAACTCGAATTGCAAATCTTAACAAGTCATCTCTGCCCAAGCGCCCTCATCAACAATAACAGCAAAATCAATCCTCTTCTAAACCTGACTCATCTCATTAGCATAAAGAGGCGTAGGTTTAGAATAGGTAAATCTCTATGATAGGACTTAATGTAAAACTTAGGTCAGAACATAATTTGTGGACTGATTAAGTACTTTTCATTATTAATAAAATTACAAGTTTTGCCATATCAAGTTAAGAGCTTCTTAACTTCTTATTTTGCTTAAGTTTGTATGTCATTTCTACTTATATACTGATGCAGGAATACATACAAAAGACCAATCTCAAAGAAAAGCTGAAATAAGATAATGTCCCAAATCGAAGAAAAATCCTCTAAGTATGGGGGAGTTGAGTTGACTGAAGAAGATCCACTCAGTATGGGGAGTCCAAACTGTATAAGGAATTCACTCTACATGGGGGGAGTCATACATCATATATTAGGTATTTCTATATCTTTTATTCAATCAACCTATGTTACTACCTAGTTTGTTATCTATCCAAAATGGGGGAGATTGTTGAACCCAAGTTAATAGTACTTCATAGTACTTAAAACATTTTGGAAATAACAAACTAACTAGGATAGTGAAATTAATAGAGTACTAAGTAGACCCTTAATTAATCAAGTTTAATTGAGTTTGCTTAAGGGAAAACAACTCAGTTTACTGAGTGATTAGTTAAGTTATGGCTTAGAGTAAGAAAAGTTGAGTCAGCCTAGTATTGTATAGTTTATAAAGGTATAGACTTAGCTATGCTGAGTAAGTATTTTGTGATAAAAGCTGAGTTACTTTGACACTTAGAGAAATACTTAACACATATCCATTTAACTTTTTCTATGAGAAATGAAATATCCCTTTGATGCTTTTCAGGAGAAAAGGTGTTGAATTTAAAGAAGATATTTAAGTGGTCCTCACATCCAAAAGGTGTCAGTATGGAATGTTGGAGATCTCTCACTAAAGTCCAAGATAAAAGGAATCCTCTGACATGTGCCACTTCTCAATGTCTTCGTGCAACTCTGCAACTCAAGCAAGTCAACAATTTACAAAATTCCAAGTTGCAAAGTGCGCCTCTATCAGACCATATTTCTTGAAGATAAATGAGTTTTTGACTTTTTGGATTAACGGATTAATCTCGTGCTTCGATGTTCGAAATCTTTGTATCTAAACGTCTTGGAATTTGTTTCAAATAGGTAAATTCGAAAGATTTGAAGAGAAGAGAAATTGAGAAAGCTGTTTGGACGAGAAGTTTGCAACGACTACTTCTAAGGCCTTGAAATATAAATAAAAGACTGAAGTAGATGTTCAAACTGAGGGAATCACCTTGAATTTCTCTAAGAGCTGAAAAACTCTTTTCAAATACACCTAACTTTCTGAAATTCAAAATCAAGCAATCAACAAACACAACTTGTCTAAATCTGTTTGTAATAGAGAGAATAACACTTAAGATTTAATATTGTAATGGATTCATCGATTCTAAAAGTTGAATTCCTCTGTTCGCATTTTCTTTAAGAAATCAGAGTGTCAGTTTAAGAAGGGTACCTAAACTGAGTTTGAGAGGTAGTTAGGAAGGAAGGTACTTTTTGTAATCTCTTCTACCCATTGTAAAGGCTTCTCCGCCTAAGGAAGGAATAAATCGCTAGTGGATTAAAGCTCGGATTGGAATCCGGGGACTAGAGGTAGGCTAGGGGCCGAACTAGGATAAATCTCAGGTGTAAAAGTTCTAACCTTACTTATTTTCCTTTATCGCTCAAGATCTCATTCATCTTTCTTTCCATATTATCAATTTTACTTGGAAACCAATTCTAGCTGAGTAGATTACTCAATAAGTGATTGAAGATAAATTGCTCCAGCATAGTTAAGTAATTTATAGTTTTTAAACCTAGCTCAGAGCGATAAATTCAGCACGCATCTAAAAACGTAACTTGGTAAAAGAATTTTTATAAATTTTAAAAAGAAATCAAGAACTGCATTCACACTCTTTGTTGTTATTTTAAGTCGTTTAAGACCAATAAAAACAATGTGGACCTAGAGAGTGTTGGCGTGAGTCCCCGAGAGGTGCAAGATCATACTTTGAAGTTGTGTCGACAAAGGAACCATATGATGTGAAGATCGATAACATGTTCCATACAGTTGATTGGGTTTCTCTTTCTCGTATGGCATAGGTCACTGACATAACATCAATATTAAAACTATTCAACTTAGTGAAAGTCTAGAATTTCACAACAAAATTTATTGCACCACTTGGTGGAGATCGAGTCTTATTTTCTTTCTTTTTTAAGGATGCGCTAGAAGCCTTTTTGAATAGTGACTGGTTGTATCTGAGGGATATACTAATTGAGGTAACACAATTCTCCTATGATTTTGCAACAAACAAATGCCTTGTTTACGTTGATTTCATGGAACTGATGCCATGATTGATTTTTGAGGTTTTGATACGCCACTTATCTATGCTTTTTGGGAGATTGATTTCGATTGATTTCAATTTTGACACCCCTGATCGACTTGATGTGGTTTCTTATTTATTATCGGTACCTTTTGGTTTTAGCAATCATGTGTTCTATTTCAATATCTGTGAATTGAAATTTCCCATTACAGTCAATTACAAGCAGGATGTCGCCTGTGCACATTGTGATCCTAGCCACAATCAGTCTTTTTCAGACTCCTCTCTTATGGGGGATGGCACATCAATTTAACCCTAGGATAGTACAACCTCGTCTCCCTTTAACAGATGGGTTTGCTCGAATGATGAAAGTGAATATTCGGGTCTCAAGTTAACTAATGAGACATCTTCTTTACCCAACCAGCCCCCGTGACCGATTTGATGAGGGAGGTGCTATAATTGTGGCCGAGACACAACCTCAAACACATCTACCTCTGGCCCTGACCTTCCAAACTTGAACATGATTTTTATCTTATCATGGAATGATAACAATTTTGCTAAAGAGAAAATGTTAAACCTTGTCATGGGTTATAAGTTGGGATTGTTTAAAGAAAAGAGCAAAATGGTGATCATGGCAGCCATAGATTCGACTTCGGCCTCTTAAGGCATGAAGTACACTTGAGTTTTTCTTTATTTGTCAAATGTTATTGAATTTTATGTGTTTGAATTGTAGAGGTGGTTTGAACAATAGGGCTAAGCAATGCTTCATTCGCTAGAATGTTAGTAGATATAATCTTCATTTATTTATTCTGGTTGAGAAAAAGGCTAGTGGTATCAAAATTAACTCTATTTGCTCTTTTTGGGGACGTAAAAATCATGGTTTTCAATATTTACCTTCCCAAGGTCTATCGAGGGGTTTGCTACTTTCTTGGGATTCGGCTTCTATTTAGGGATCAATTATTCACACGTGGAAGTGATGGATTATTTTTCACATTACAGATTTCAGGATTGATTATTACATTATTGCATTGTATGGTTCCACAGTTGGCGAAGAGTGCAGTATCATGTGGCAGGAATTGTCACCGTTCACATGGCAATACCGCAATTTATTAGTGTGCGGGGATTTCAACGAGGTTCTTCTAGCATCAGAAAGGTTTAGCGACAGAGTTACACTGTTCATTGTTTCATTTAAGGATTTTTTTCTTGATAATGATTACAGGACTTGCCTCTCAACGGTAGATGCTACTCTTGGCATAATAAATTATCTTTCTCCCGTATTGACCATGTATTGACTTCTTGCGTTGTCTTGGTTTTTTGGCCTTTAATGTCAATATCAATGGTGGATTCAGCTTTGTCTTATCACTTATCCATTATTTTCCAGTCTCAAGTTTCATCTTCGTTTGGGCCAAGACCATTTAAATCACTTAATTTGTGGTGGATCATCATGAATTTCTACCATTCACCAAACTTCAATGGGAAGTTATATATACTACTTATGGAAATCAAGAGATCAACTTCAAGCTCCGTTAACTTAGAAATGCCATTCGGCCTTAATATATTGCACATCACGATTTTCTTGAGCAAAGAATTAAGGACCAATAGGCGTTAGTCCTTTAACTTACGTCAAGTGACAGCTCTCATCCTTTGTTAGCCGAGTCCTCTACTAAGTTTCATAGTGCTAAAGATGTTCTCCTTCAGCTTCATAACAACTTGGAGAGCCTAAGACATTAGCAATCAAAGGTATCTTGGACTCTTTTGGGGGATGACAATACGTCATTTTTTCACCATTCAATTTCAGCGCACTTAAAAAATAATCGCATATTGCCATTGGAGGTGGATGGGGGTTTGATTTCGGATTTTGAGGGGATTACTAATGTTATTAGTTCTTTTTATGGGAGACTTTTTACCGCTTCCCCAGTTGTTCTGTTTTCTTTGAGACGTCTCCAATTCAAAAAGGTTACGAAAACTCAGAATGCAAATTTGATTGCACCATTTACTAATGATGAAGTTTGGGCCAGCATTTGCGCTATTAGCGAGAATAAATCACCAGGACCAAACAATTTCAACTTCATCTTCTATAAGCGATTTTGGGATCATCTCAAACTTGAAATTATGCATGTCGTTCATGAATATTTCGAAACGTCTGCTCTCCTAGGTCTTAGGCTCTCCAAGTGCACCGATTCCTGATGTCTTAGGCTCTTTAAGTGCACCGATTCGTGAAATTATGCATATCATCACCAAGTGCATTGATTTGTTTACATAAAGGGGTTAAGGAAGGAGACCCTTTGTCACCTTTTATTTTCATTCTGGCTGCGGAAGGGCTGAAACAGTTAAATGATATTAGCATTAGAGAAGGTCTGCTCCGAATTTTCAAATTAAACGAGTCTCAACTAAATATACCCTTACTTCAATTCGCAAATGACACACTTTGCTTTCTTCCGGCTGATGTAACACTCATTCCGTCATTTATGCGAATCTTGAGATGCTTCGAGTTGATTTCTGGGCTTCATATAAATTTTCTCAAGAGCTCATTTCTTGGTATTAATTCTCTAGATCATCTCTTTGCATTCTTGTGCTTCTCTTTTGGGATGTCAAATTAAAAAATTCCTCATAATACACCTTGGTGCTCCATTGTGCATTAACCATATGCCAGCCAGTAGCCAATTGGGAGCCTCTAATCACCAAATTCATGAAATAGTTGGCGAATTGGAAATGAAGTTTCCTCTCATACATTGGATGGCTAATACTAATCAAATCAGTACTTTCCTCACTCCCAATTTATTTGTTGTCCATCTTTAAATTTACAGAGTTAGTGAATGTGAAATTGACTCGCTTAATGAGGAATTTTCTAACATAAACGGAATTTGTAAAGTAAGTTGGGCCATGATTTATTTACCAAAAAATCTTAGGGGATTATACATTCAGGATTTTATTTTGGTAAATAGCATTTTACTTATTAAATGGCTTTGGAAGGTGAAACAAGTGAATAAAAAATCTCTTTGGTTCACTTTTGCATTGACAGATATGGATTCCAATCTTGGGAGCACACTGTGAAGTTGGAATCCTCTCGTTTATCACCAATTTGGATGAATATTATCACTTACTACTATAGAAATTAATATTTTTGCAATACTTCTTTTCTGATTGGTGTGTGAGTGTAAGTGATGGAAATCTAGCTTCCTTTTAGCATGATAACTGGACATCGAACCAATCGTTGCAATCGTTATTTCTGGACTTATACACCATATGTAATAGGAAAAAAATCTTCGTAATGCTAGGCTGCGGTTTTATCTTTAGAGAGAGTGCATTATTAGACCTTTTTGGTAGATAAACTTAAGGATTTCTCTTTAAAGCCGTTGCCTACAACTTCGGAGCTGGATTTTTTTGTCAACACCGTACCTATTCCAGCCCCACTCTTCAGCTACTAACATCTACAGTGAATTGGGGCAGCCTCATTTCACTATGGCCCGTGATCAATTCTTGTGGAACATCGAAGAGCTAAAACTGTTCTCGACATCATCCTTTTGCATTGGTTACTACCAAACACTGCATTGGCCTCAACCGGTGGTGGATTTTTAATATCATCTAGAGCTTGTGTCTTCTCTTAAAGATTCGCTTCTTCGGCTGGTTGCTCTTTCACTGTAAGCTCCCAACTCACGTTTTTCTATTTTCAAGAGGGTGCAATTCAATCATGGATGTAACTTGCCCAAACTGTTCTGAGAATGTAATACTACATCATAATCTCCTTTTATGTCACTCGAGTTTAAGGGTATGGTATGAGAATCTTAAATGGCTGGGAATTAATATGCCAATTCCAAACACGTTGACTGGTTTCTTTAAGGTTTGGCGGACGTTATTTAGGGCTGGTTTATCATCACTTGGTTACTATGGAAGAGAAGGGATAAATTCATCTTCATGGGAGAGCTCTCTTTGGAAGACATCTTCCTATAGAGTGTGCATTTATGTTGGTTTCTATTTAAATATAATTGACGATCTTCATGCTTTTCGATCTCAGATATTTTTGTAAATTTAGGATTTTTACTTTGTAACTAAGCTAAAATTCTCAGCTTGAGAATTGCAGCCACTCTATCATTTATAAAGGTTTAGCCTTGTTGTGGAACTTGTTAACTTGTGTGCCAAACTAGTTGGGATGCTAGTAACTTGTTTTCAGGCTACGGTCTTTTTCCTTTAAATAAACTCATAAAAGACACTTAATAGTTTTTTGATACAATTCGAAAATAATACACGAAAGCTTTTGAATACAATAAGGAAGACTATGAATGTGCTTTAAGAAGATTTAAATTTTAAGAAGAAGCAAATAATAATAGAATCATATTGTGTGTGTGTGTGTGTAGATGGTGAATTACTAATTTATGATAGTTTTGAGTTATAAAGGAATTTTCAAAAATTGTTGTTGATAACGTGCAATTCCAACATGTTTTAGTGTCCATTGTTCTGTGTTTTGGAATGGTTTACTGCTGATTTGTGGTTAAATTTTATGTTTTCGGGTGTTAAGCAATTCTGACTTGAAATGTCATGGAAATGGAGTTAACCTGGAGTCAAGGCTAAAGCTAGAACTGAAGAAGCAGTAATCTGTTGGAGAGGCAGTAGTTGTATGGAGTTAACCAGGAGTCAAGGGCAAGAGATTGCGGACAGAACCAATTCTCGAAGTTAACGATAAATAGAAGACTTTTTGTTTAATTAGGAACCTTTGTTATTTTATTTTATTTTATTCCTATTTTATCTCTTTAGCTATTTAGGATTTTGAAACTCCTAATTTTTGGATGATGGATTCTAATTAGGTTTTTGTTTTAGAATTGATTTTTTAGCTATTTAGGGGAAGAGAGAAGCAGTAGGAAAAACGTTCTCTTTGGCTAGGTTTTAATTAAGAACACTTATTTCCCTTTGCAATTGTGAATTTATTTT